>JAQGBQ010001218.1:0-12830 GCA_034698485.1 Vertagopus arboreus
TGACAAACGGTTTTTTGCTAAATGTTCTTTATACTCTCCTCTTTCGAATAAAAAAAAATTCAATAAAATACGTCTTTATGTTTTCAAAATATACTACATAATTCACTTTACTTACCCGGACGACCTTTATCTCAAAAAACTTGTCCGAATTAATATCAAATGTACATATACATCATTGTTAACAATTAAGTGTCAAAAATACGTGAGGGTATGCTCGAAGGGATATAGGGCTTACAGGGCACGGCGTATATAGCTTATATGGCTCAGACAAGAAAACCCACTACTCCTTCATTTCTACTCATATTTTTATGAGCCTGGGCTCTATGGATTCGTCTTTAAAATTTAAATCTAAACTAACAAAAAAAATCGATGAGTTTCGGTAAGTTTCGATGAAAAAAATGATTTATGTTCCATGTTATTTATAGACCTCGGCGAGTAAGCCCACAGAAGGTTTTTAAAGCAATTGTTATGTCCTCTGTTGAATATGGTATTCAGATATGGGGAGGTACTACCAACCTCTCATTTAACAAAGTGCAAAATGTAATTAATAATTTCTTGAAAAAATGGTATTCTCCTCTTAAAGGAAATCTATTTGATATGTTTGGAAAATTTAAATTGTTATCTGTTGAAGAATTTGCAAATTATTATTTACTATTTCTTGCCCGAAACTTTCTCGAAAAGAATTTCATGCTCAGAATTCCCGAAGCCCTTCACAATTTTGTAAGTTATGCAGTTGGGTACATGGAAACAAGGTCTTCCAATAATTTTGTTGTTCCAATTCATAAAACAACCTTCTTTCAATCAAGTGTTAAATATAGAATGATTAGTATGTGGAACTCACTTCCGAATCATATTAAATCCATTGCTTCCTTGAATCAGTTCATGTTTCAAGTAAACCAATTCTTAATCTCGAAAAGATTGTAATGATTAATGAATATTATTATCTGCCTGTATATTTTATATATCTATATTTTACTTATCTATAGTTGACGAGGTGTATCGTAAATGTCCTGGATTGAAAATCAGAGTTGTATTTCGCTGTAACTCTTTGACAATAAAGCTAATACCGATACCGATACCGAACTATGAGGGTCAAGATCCCTTGTAGACCCAAGGGTGAATGGAGAACAATGGAATGTATAAGCTAGACCTTTTATGCCATGAGCAGGTAGATTAAGAGCACTTTGCATACAGTTTAAATACAAATAATAAAATCGGAGTAAAATATATTGAACCAATACTAAATATTCATTACATGGAAAAACTTAACATACCTAATAATAACACACAATGGTTGTTATAATAAAATGAAGTTGTAACAGAGTGCTTCTTTATTTGTAGTGTCTAAGACACTGTCTTATTAACTGTGCTGCTTCAGTTAATTTAAACTTCAAAGCAAACGTAAAATTAAGTTTTCAAAATTAGGACAATTATTTGTTTGAGTTTTTTTAAAATTTGAAATGAATTTGAATTTTTTTTTGAAAATTACTGGGTCATCGGGAGAGAATAATAATAAAGACCATGTAAAAAAATAAATGAATAAGTTTTTGGTCAAACTTTTAAAAAAAAATTAGCAAGTACAATTAAACTTCACAAATAGTTAATCGAAAGTAATTTGATCAAAAAGCTTCATTCACTTTAGCTTAAGACTGGGGTTTGTGAAATTGAAAACGGGGCAAAGAAGCCATTTGAGGAACGTTTCAAACTAAGAACTCGAGGATTGTAATTTTTATTCAAAAAATCATTTCCAAAGTCGCAAGAAGCAATAAACGTTTTAAATAATGATAAATGAAGGTCTGCCCGCATCGGGGGCGAGGTAGGCTAGTATTTTATATATATCTCAAAAAACTTGTCCGAATTAATATCAAATGTACATATACATCATTATGTAAATGTAAAAAATAGTAATGAATTTACTAATGAATGTTAATTGTTTATAACTAAATTTTGATGCTGTTGTGGTATGATCATGACAAATGATTTGAGACCAATTCATTGAACCATAGTAGATAATCTTTAATTTATTAATGATATATTTTGAAATTGTGTACATTTTTTAAACTTTCAAAGGAAGGCTAGCATAAAAATCCGATTCAAAGGATATCCCTCTGTGGACTGCGTGTTCTTACGGATAATGCCGAGGGTGGAGCAAAGTGGATCACGCGATCCAGGCCGGACGGCCGATAGGCCAGACGGATTTTCATTTATGATATTCATTCAACAAGCCGTATTTTATCTGTCTACTGTAACCCCATTTTCAAAGTATCCAAAGCATAGAAAAAAGTGTATGATTTCCCAAATTTGATCTTCAATGCGGGAAATATACTTAACACTTTCTCAGCGAGTTGCTAAATACTTTTGCAATTTAACTGAATGTTGCAGTAATATTCCATTTAAAAATGGGTCGTAATACAAACCAAAATCAGAAACCGGTATCAAAATCTACAGAAATCAGCGGAGCAGCGAAGATAAGAAAGAGGAAACAACAAGAGCGAGAGGTTTCACAACTGGCAATAACGGCTTCAAAATATTTTAAACCACAGGGTAATCTCCATTAAATCCTTAATAATATTTTTGAATAGGTTTATATGTTATGAATAAACTTGCATTTATATTAAAGAAATGCTGCTAATTTTTCTTCAGCAATTACTTTTTGTTTGTTGTTTTAAGGGTTGATTGACCAGAATGCTGTACCTTCGTCTGTTGACACAAATACAGAATTTGAAGAAGCGATTTCAGGAAGTATTCCAGAAGGTATCTATTTGAATCTACAAATAAATAATTCGAATATTCAGTTCAATTATGCCTAATTTCATGGTATAGAATCTCCTGATCAATACAATCAAATAAATGAAGATACAACTTCAGATGTCAGGATCACAAATAATGAGGGCAGCGATGGATCTTCTCAGCTTGAAAGTATTTTTGTTTAAATATTTTTTTGTAATTTTATAAAAGCCTATTCTTATAATGATAATTATTAGATTCAAGCGATATTCAGTTTGACAACACGGATCCTAGTACTTGGACCTTTCCGATTCCCGTTGGACAAAAATCATCACTATTAATCAAGAAACCTGAGCAGAATCAATTCCAAGAGTTTCCTAAAATTGGTAGTCGAGCTTTTAATAAGGACTATTTTATGAAGATTGGACCTACAAAAGAGAAAGTCTCCCGTGACTGGTTGATGTACAGCAAAACGACTAACAGTTTGTTTTGTTACGCTTGTTGTCTTTTTTCTCCACCGACACCATCAGTTTCCTCGTGGACAAATTACGGAGTTAAAAAGTGTGGATTTAATGACTGTATGCACCAATCCAGAGGAATTTCAAATCATGAAGACAGCCACGCACATTTCTGGATTCTGGAAACTAGTCCTTCACAGTATCATGGACGCAGTGCTGTTTTTGGCTAAGAATAATCTAGCGTTTCAAGGTTCTTCGACAAGATTTGGGGACAAAGACTGTGGAAATTTTTTGACTCTAATACAATTATTATCCAAGTATCATCCAACGTTGGCTTTACACGTCAGCCGATTGTCTAGAGGAAAGGTCAACTACATGTCAAACAGAATACAGAATGAGTTCATTTCTATAGCAGCATCGTCAGTTTGACAACATCTAATCACAGAAATAAACAAAAGAAAATTCTTCACGATTTTATTTGATATCTCTACTCGCAACTATCTCGGAAAACGGATGCCAGATTGAAGAATTTTTTATAAATTTTATACATTATGATGGGAAAACTGGACTACTTCTTACTCAAGCTATTCTGGACAAATTAAAACAAGATGGTTTAGATATCAGCAACTGCCGCGGCCAGGGATACGATAATGGGTCAAGTATGGCTGGGCTTTACCAAGGAGTTCAAGCTAGAATTATGGAAATCAATCCTTTGGCGATATTTGTTCCGTGTGCAGCTCACTCATTGAATTTAGTCGGACAAAATGCTGGAGCAAAAACTCTGGAAGCCAAATTGATTCTTGGACAGATTCAAAACCTGTGTTTTTTTCAGCTTCACCAAGCCGATGGAATGTTTTGAAAAAGTTCGTCAAGAAAACTCTAAAAGGACATTCGTCAACCCGGTGGTCGTCTCGAGCAGATGCAGTTCTTACCGTTTTTGAAGAATTTGAAGGGATTGTTGAAGCATTATTAGAACTTATTAATTCTGATACAACAAATATCCAAACACTTGCCGATGCTAACTCTCAGTTGAATCAAATTTTGAGTTTTAAATTCTTACTTGGAGTAACATGTTGGGATTACATTTTGGGAAGAATTCAGATTGCTAATTTAGCTCTTCAGCAACAGGACCAAAATATTGAAAAGGCCAGTAATCATTTAGAAAGTTTGATAAACTGGCTGATACAATTTCAAAATAACGGGTTTGAAAAAAGTTTGGAGAAAGCTTCGCAAAAAGCAGAGATAATTGGAATAGATCTTTCATCAGGATTTAACTACCCGGTCACTAGAAACATTCGTCCATCCAGATTTAGAGACACTAGTGCAGGACCACCACCAGCTACAACAAACAATTGTGAAAGATTTCGGACCGAGTTTTCTGACCATCTTATGATAAATTTAATAGAAGAGTTTCGAAAACGGTTTGAAAAAATTGAAAACATTTCTGAACAATTTAATTTTTTGTGGGGACCCAAGCTTTCAGAAGCCATAGAAATTGACAAAAAAATGCTGTTAAAGACTTAACAAGGATTTATGATGTGGACTTAGATACTGTCGTATTCTCAAGAGAAATCGAGTATTTGAGAAGTGCAGTTCAGCCATTTTTAAAGACCGACCAAAACAACTCAGAAACTTCTGCTCTGGATATCTTAAATATTCTAATAGGCCAGGGATTATATTCACAGTTTATCAATACTCATACTGCTTTACGTATATTTTTAACTTTGCCTGTAACTGTCGCCTCAAATGAAAGATCATTTTCAAAGCTGAAAATAATTTAAAATCACTTAAGGTCATCAATGGGTCAAGAAAGACTGAGTAATCTTGCTATACTTTCAATTGAAAGTAGCTTTGTAGAAAATTTGTCGTTTAATGATCTTATAAACGATTTTGCATCATCAAAGTGCCGTAAAGTTCCTATTTAAGCGATAACTTGTAATAAATCTTAAAATAACTCAATAAATTGGTATATTTTAAAAATCGGCCGTACTTTAGTTAAATTGATCCAGGCCGTACCAAACGTCGGCAGGGCTCTGACCACAGTCATCATCATCAGGACAAGAATGATAAAAATTACGATTCAGAGCGTACAAAGGTCAACAAAAGTTTTCAATTTCATAAGTTTTAAAAATGTTATGATTAGTTTCTATAGTTAGTTAGTTTTCTGGTTGATTTGAAGAAGGACTGCTGACCAAATGGGATTTATTTTCATTCCATTTGATGTGTTCATCTTATTAGGAAGGTTCCTAATACACAGCCCTTCCTGGAACAAGTTTAGAAGGACTCAACCTTGCTAAGAGGTTTATATTTTGCATCGTTTAATGTAACGTTATATTTTGAAAGTAGAAGATGAATGACAAAGAGATTGTGATAATATTCATTGAGATAATTCAATCTAAATGGGTTTTTTGTCTGTTCTTGTAAATTGGAAAATATTGATTCCAAATCAACATGGTCATTTGAAAAATCCCAGTACTTTGGAACAAAGGAGGAGGCAAAATCTAAAAATTCTTCTGTTTTAAATAACAGCGGAATCTATAGAAGGAAGATGAAGGGGATTGCAAAAGATACAGAAATAGTAAGCCGGCTCAGTAACTTTTTATTTTTCGTTAATGAATTGTAGAGCATAACTGTATCCGATTATGTCTTTAATTTATGGTGAGTCTTTAGCCAACTAGAAGCGAGTAAAAAGTGATAGAAGAAAGTGAAAGGAGCTGTTCTTTGATAACGGGCATTATATCTATTATTGTACAACAAAAATGCTTGCAACTCTTCTAATACAAACTCAATACTGTATTGTTCTTCTTTATATCCCTCTGTAGGATCGACATAGTGCGTAACTAATTTTTTGAAGTAAATCACATGACACACTGAGTTGATTCCTTTAACTCTGAAAATATTAATTAGTGTCGGACGTGGGAAAGGAATTACCGGGTGGGAAATATAACCAAAGCGAGTTAAAAATGGCAGATCATCATATGAACTCCGGTTAACAAGAGTAAATTGTCGAATTGTAAGTGGATTTTTACTTATATCGATATTAAAGTCTAGGTTGTAGTATATCAATATTCTAAATCGTAAATAATACTTTACCAAGAGTTAAAAACATATTTTCATATTTTCGTTGTCAAATACAATTTTAACTGGTTAAAATTGTATTTGACAACGAAACTTCTTAAATGTACAACTTGGAGTGAAATCTGAGACTGACTGAAGTATCACACAAAGTTCTCTTTAAGTCAGGAGTAAAGCTCGGGATTCATCAGCTATATATGTAAGACGGATTTCGGTAAGTCATTCGTGTGTAGATACTCTAGTTGATTAAAATATGTTTTTGAGTCCGGTTTTATGTAAGTATCCTTGTTTTATTATGTCAAATAAACTGCTATGTAAGCAACCAAAGCCGCTTTCAAAGTTGAAGCCACTTAAAAAAAACTCTTGGTAAAGTATTATTTACGATTTAGAATACTATTTTTGTGCATAAAATAAATACAATCAAGTATAAATTATTGGGCTTAATTATATTGTGATCCAGTCCGTTTTAATCTCTGGGGATTTTAATTGGAAGGTTTTTTATAAACAATTTCATTAAATTAATTTGTATTGATGCTTATACAATTTATGAAACTTATGTCGAATATATGAGTCGTTTCAACTAACACCAGGTTAAAAAGTGAAGAGGGCTGGTATTAGTTGAAACGACTCATATTATTTGAAGATATAGAAGCAGACGTTTTATCGATAAATTTAAATAAATAATCAAAATTTGTGAGAGAATTTCCAGACGTCAAATATTTTTTTAAAAACATAATTGTATCCTTTTGTAAAGATAATGATTAGACTAAAAAATATTTAATTGATACCAGTATCGGACAATTATTGTTTTCAAACAAAATTGCTTTGTTTAAAGTCATTCAGGTTATTTCTTTGTTGTCTATTCTGTTCTTATAATCAACGATAACATGACAACGTTGCGTAATTGAGAAATAAGTTGGTTAATTGACAGTCATTTTTTAAAGTTTTACAATTTTTGTAATTATCTTACTCTTTTCAATAATGATAACATCAAAGTTTTTGCGTTAATAACATTCTTTATATACATAATTAAAACCATTGATAATCAAAAATGTCTTTCTGCTTCAAACTAAAATTGTGTCATCTTGCAATTACAGTTGCTACTATGATTATGAGAAGAATATCTTATTTAGCTTTTTAATGCAAGCCAGGGCTTATGGGATTGGTATTTGTTTCTGTCTGTCACTCGCGAATACGCTGAACAGGTTTTTACCACGTTGCGATTGAAATCCGTATCATGCCAACGCTTAGGTCAAAACGTTTTTGGCGAACGCCAATTGGTATTAAAAATGAAATTCGAAATTCAAATATTGTATCTGTAATATTGTATCAGTAAATAGGAATATCTAACTGCTGACGCCTCTGCATTACCATAACTTTAGTTCAAACCCTTTCATGGCTGCCTGGAGTAAAATTTAAAAATTGTGGTACTCTTTTGTTACCAAACTTCAACTCGAATTTAACAAATACTCAACAATGGTGTGTGCTAAATAATTACATCAATTCTGTGTTTTCTATGGAACTAATTAATGTTCTTGTACTTTTTTATCGATTGATATGTCTATATGTACGTTAGTTTAAAATTTTTGAGTCCTCAGTTGAAGATCGTAGTTCAAACACATTATCTTCAAGCTCCAATAATTCACAGAAAAAATAACCTGAAAATATTTTTTGAATTTGTAGCTTATCCATAGTGCATATTTTAAAATTAAATAAAACTCTTCTTCAAGATGTTCTTTAAACACATAGCTGTTTTATTTGTATTCTGGTTATTCCATAAATTTCACTATTCTTTCGGATCAGAAACATTTAAAACGCCAGGATGTACACTAAACATAATTTGGACCCAAAATCTTAGTTGTTTGTTGAAAGTAGAGGATATCTTGCTACAACGGATACTAAACATATCTTCAGCAACAGAAAACCACTTTAGCGTAAATATCAATTCGATTGACGTAAACCCTTTTAATTTGACTGACAAACTAGATGATTTGGAGCCAGACGAAATAAAAAATGAGACAAAGCAAATAGATAAACTGACAAAAGAAACCTGTGTCGTCTTTGTATTATTTCTCAATACGATCGAAGAGTTGCAGGGTATAGTTATGAAATCGGGATTCGCATACTCAGAAAGCGTGATTTTTTTCGCTATCCCTGTAGATTTTGAAATGGATTCATCGAACTTTGAAGAATTGCAGCTTGCACGATTTACCGCCCCTCTTGTTTTATTGGATTTCGAACAAAAAAATGGTAATAAGCTTAGTGTTTACTGCTATCTTTGTCCTCCATCTGAAAATGCTATGAAAATAGCAAAATTTGAATGGCGAAACTACTCAGAAATCATCAAAACTCACAAACAATTAAATTGGATAGGACATGGACACAAAGCGTTTATCCAGAGTTTATTGACCCTTGATGCTTCAGAAATCTCCAAGAAAAATCCACGCTTAGGAAATTGTGAGCTTAACTTTGAATCTGAAAAAGATTGCGATGCAATGCATGTTCAGTGGAAAATTTTACAACAGAAGCTAAACTTTACCATTTCCGATGTAGATGATTACTACGAAGATTTTGATGACGAACCTTCATCTTTAAAAGTCTGCTTGCACTGTGAAATCAATACTGAGTTTGTTAGCACTGAAAATCAAATGTATTATCAAAATTTACAAAAAAGTCACCTCGTTTACTGCACACCGCAAGTAAACTTTATGAAACCGGATTGGGGATTTTTTGTTTCAGCTTTCGATGTTTTTACGTGGATCGGTATATTCCTGTCAGCTTTAATTATAGCTTTGATTGGAAGACACGTTGTTTACTTTCTAGACATTTTGCGCCTTCTAATCGACCAGGGATGTCATAAGAAATGGTCTTTGTCGATTTGGATATCTATGGGATTGCTGCTGTCGTTAACATTTATAAGTCAAGAGTACCAGTGTTACATGACTACGACTTTCATAACTCCTTTAAAACCTCGTGTAATATCGAGTATCAAAGAAGTCTTTGATTCAGGCTATCGCTTGGCTGCCCCAAATGAAATGTTTATTCAATTTATTCTGACAGGGTCAAAATCCACACTTGACACAATGAACGTTACACTTGATGAAAGTTCGTTTATCATTGACCCGGAAATTTTTGAATATGCTCAAAATGGTAGAAAATTCTCGTGGATTTTTTCCAGAATAGCTGAGTCGAAAGGATTAGTATTCACGCTCTCTGAGGTTGAGAAATATTTACAAAAGCGCAATTTATTAAGTCATAAGTATAATGTAAGTTGTCACATGGTCCAGGAGCCCTTTCATGAAGTAAAAGAACGATATTTTATGAGAGGTTTAATGGCCGAAAGGTTGAGGGTGGAATTAAATCATATAGGGCAATCTGGTATTTTTACATATTTTTCTAAATCCATGAATGTTAAAACATATAGATCTGTTGGTAATGAACAGAATAACTGTCTTGGCAATCCTGAATATTGTAGTGATGTCAAAAAACTTTCTTTGACGTCTCCTATGCAGAATGTATTTTTTAGTTACTGTGCTATATGTTTATTCAGCTGTATGATATTTTTTTATGAATTGTTTCATGATAAGTTTATGTGTTTTATTGTACGTTTTATGGTTTTTATATTTAGCATGTCAAAAAGGTTGTATTCATGCATTCTTGAGTTTTTGAAAGTTTCTACTCTTTCTAATGACACAGTACATGTTACTATTGATCCTGAACCGTTGTTTGAGATACGCTTCAAAATCGATTTTGCTAAAGATGTACTAAATTGTTAATTATGCATTATTACTTACAACTAGTTTTAAATAATGATATTGAAGTTATTTAAAATAAAGTAATTTTTTGGGAGCTGTTGTCTATGCATTTAATGTCCATAACAGGAGTGTATTCTCTCATTTAATTTGATCTAATATTAACCACTATGGCTCCATCAACAGTTATCAGAAAAAATAGAGTCAATGGAGAGATTTAAACGATAAGAAAGTCTAAAAAAAAGTTCATCTTTGTTGTAAAATAATTTTTCCACCCATCAAACGTAACATAGTTGATACAATACTGCTCATCGACTAATAAAGCATTGTCCGATAAGTTTAAGTTTTTACCACGCTTATAGTTTACTCATCAGCAGTCCCATATATTTGAAACTATGGTCGATATTCAGAAAAAATACGGTTGATGTAATATCCATAATTTATTTCTATCCGAAGAACTGGGAGCTTTCTCGATCAATTCGTTAGCTGATAAAAAAAATTTGCGTCAACCTCATTGTGTCGAATTTTTTAACATTAAATAACGTTTTTTAGAATTTTTTTTTCTTATAAAAAGTTTATAATTTGTTCCCAAACCTAATAGTTAGTAAGCTATCTGTCAATTATTGCTACACAATATTAGTATGGCTTCGAAATTCTAGTTATTAGGATTTTGTGTATTCAGGTATTTAGGGAATTAGTAGGAAAGTACCAAAAAATGACAATTATTAGTCACAATTAAAAGTTTTAAAATTTCATTAATTATATTACTTCTTTTGAATAATAAAACTAAAGGTTTTTTTGCGAATTTGTTTTCATATGTAATTACTACTGTTGATGAACAAAATTGCTTGTTTTTTAAGATAAAAATTGTGTCAATTCGTAAATTTAGTTGAAAATATGGTTCTTTACAACTACATACATATATAATTGCAGACCAAGCTAACATTCAAACTTTTGACTCAATTTGCTGCCTATATTATGTGTAATTATATAGGTACTCCATATAGAAAAATTTTCATACCGCGTGGGTATAAGAATGTGTGGCTTGTTTTGACAGTCCGTCTGTCTTGTAGAATAGCCAAAATATTTATTACACTGACTATTTTTAAAAAAAATTGTAATGAAACTAAATTCATTTAAGTTAATACAAAATGACAACTGCGATTGGGCGCTAATAAAAGATCGCCGCAGTTCTTTAAACGCAAATTGAATATAAAGATTGATTTTTATGATAAAAAGCTGTACGTTTCGTCCAAACATCGAAAATCTTATACAGTTTTTTTTAGCTTGACTCAGGGCTTATGGGACTGAAATTGGATTCTACTTGTTTTTTTTTGTCATACAGTTTGCGAAACTAGTGGATTATGCTGGCCTTAAAATGTATATTAACTCAAGGTTTTAGTCCTAAATTTATTTTCTCATAAACATAACTAATTTATATATTGATCAAAATTCGAAACTTCAAGTAAGGTATTATTACTTTACTTATTAATATTATTATTCTTTATCAGTAAGTTGTAAGACTGATCATGCTGTTATCTCTTCTCGGCGAGGACTTTCGTTTTATATCCTGTAATAAAGGCTGACGGAAATGTTCATTAAAAAATTATACACATTACCTTTTTTGGCCAATTGCAGCAATTTGTTATCAAGTAGAAACTCCAGACAATTTAAAAATAGTTAATATTGGAGTCTGCAAAATAATTATTTCAATTGCAAACTTTCCTGAAACTAATTAAGGTTCTTGTAAATATATTTATCGAAGTTTATGTCTACATCCCATATGAAACATTCAAATATCTAGACCCTCAGTTGGTTATCCAACAAAATCAGAGCATCCTAAGTATTTTTCTAAAACATTTTTTGGAAGTTCTAAAAATTCTCTAAACACTCAATATCTTGAAAATAATTTTGGACTTACAGGTTGTTTCATACCTTATAAAATATATAAGACTGTTATCTAACATGTTTTCTAAATGCATTGTTGTTTTGTTTGTAATTTTTTCTTTTAATAAATGTTACTATTCTTTCGGATCAAAAATATTTCAAAACTTAGGATGTACACTCAACATAATTTGGACCCAACATCTAAAAGGTTTATTTAAAGTTGAGGATATCCTTTTACAAAAAATACTAAACATACCTCTTGCAACTGAAATCCACTTTAGTATTAATCTCCAATTGATTGTAACAAACTCTTTTAATTTGACTGACGAGCAGAATGATTCAGAAGAACCCCAAATAAAAAATGAGACCAAGCTTACGAAAGGGACCTGTTTTGTGTTTGTATTATTTCTAAATACTATTAAAGACTTATCGGGGATCATTATGAAATCAGGATTTGCTTACTCAGAAAGCGTGATTTTCTACGTTGTCCCTGTAGATTTTGAGCTGGATTCATCGAATTTCAAAGATATACAGCGTGTTGGATTTACTGCCCCTCTTGTTTTCTTAGACTTTAATCAAACAAATACAAATAGGCTTATAGTGTTTACTGCTATCTTTGTCCTCCATCTGAAAATCTCGTGACAAAAACGAACTTTGAATTGCAAAATTACGCAGAAATCATTAAAATTCACAGACAACTAAACTGGATAGGACATGGACACAAAGCGTTGATACAAAGTTTAGAAACTCTTAATACTTCGTTAATCTCGAAGAACAATCCGCGCTTGGAAAATTGTGAACTGTACTTTGAATCTGAAAAAGATTGTACGATTAAACTGGCTCAGTTTAAAATCCTACAGAAGAAGCTAAACTTTACCATTTCTGACGTGGATGATTACTACGAAGATTTTGATGAGGAACCTTCATTTTT
>JAQGBQ010001219.1:0-12829 GCA_034698485.1 Vertagopus arboreus
AATTTTCACCCATTTAACTTTATTTCAACAGACTAATTTTTGCATATTCGAAAACTAGATTTTTTTCTTGATTTTTCCGCATACGCCACATATTTGTACGCGGGTAACAGTTGAAACGGTCTCCTTGTAAGTACAACCACAAATTGACATCACATTTGTTCCATTTTAGCAAACTTTTGAACAAGCAAAATCACTCTGTGAAGACATGAATTTAGAAATATATTCTCCAGATGAAGATGATGAATGTTTGTCTGCCAATCTCAAAACTTGGATGCCAAGTAAAAAATTATTTTTTGGCGCAATTTTTCAAACAAAGTAGCGGCAATTTTTAAGAATTTTAATTTAATCTAGGCGTCACGACATATGCATTCTGGACGGATGTAGAATACAACGTTAAGGACAAAAAGTTCTTGCACATAGATGGAACTGAAGTGCCAGAGTCAATACAAAACACAACTACAAGGGTAAAACAAGACGCTAAAAACGGTATTGATAAAACGTGTGCTTCCATCTCGTGGAATTTTGAGGACTTTCCAAAAAATCCAAATTTTTGCAACTGCACATTTAACTCTTTGGTTTTATCTCCTGAAAATTGTAATAATAAAATCGGTGTGATTTGTCAACCAAAAGATAAACTTAAAAGTAAGTTTCAAATTTTTTGCGGGTTTTAAAAGGATTTCTAAAGCAAAGTTTAATTATGATCTTCAGGAAAGTGTACATCGGAATTTTTTGAGAAAGCAACAATCTCTCAAGATGGCGCTGAAAATATCACAACTGCAGAAAAACCTGCAAAAATCTTAGAATTTTATCCATTTAATGACGATCCTAATTGGGAGCCTAAAAGTGTTATGAGAAGTGCTTACAAAGTAAATACATTTTAATTATATTTATAATCCGTTATTTTTCAAAAGAAAATTTTCAAATTTTTGAAATTCATTTTAGCAACCGGGTAGCTCCGGTCAATGTCTAGATGGTTACAAACGACTAACACAAAACGAAACTTATTGGGGCAAACCGGAAAATTTTATGACAAGTGTGCACAAATGTAAGTTTTTTTAAATAAAAATTATGAATTTTATTCAATTTTTAAAACATAATTGATTTATGTGATCGCCATAAAAGGATATTTTTATTTTTCAAGCTCCAGTACGTCAAATAAATATTTGCTCTAGCATGTTTGCGACATAATATGAAGCATTTAAAAAACAGTTCAAAGTAGAAATTTTTTTTTATCGGTTATTCGTCATATATTTTTTTAACAATTGTAGTAAAAGAAATTTTGCACATTGTTAGAGAAATACATGTAAACTCAACAAGAAAAAACACTTAATTGTGTTTTGAATTGTTTTTATTATTTCATTTCATATCGCAACCTTGATAGGTGGGCTAAATAATTGTTTGACATACTGTATATTGGTTTTTTAGATTTAAATATGACAAAATAAAAATTTAAATTTCAGATGATTTTTTGGCACCATATTGGATGAAACCAGAAAACCAGACTTGTTTTTTATCCCGAGTGATTTTTGACAAAGAGGCACAAACTCTGACACGCGAACTTACTGAAGAAAGTTGCTCTAAACACTTAGGATTTATTCTGTGCAGAAAAAGGCCTAAAAACATGAGTGATGAAAACTAACAACATAAATACATATTTTGTTTTAAATAATTGCACTTTTTTGTCACAGTCCTTGATAAAAAAAAGAAATAAAATTTGACCTTGCTCTTAACCCTGTACAAATTCAATTGTCTTTGTTTTTAGTTGGTTTAGTTTTATCAGTGGCATAGTTTAAAGTGTTCAGTACTACATTTTTCATTCAAAACCAAAATGGATTTCTTGAAGTATTCCTTTATTTTATTAATAATTAATTTACTTGTAGAAATTACATTAGGAGAAGAATGGTGGGAAAAATATAAAATTCTGGAAAAACACAAAGTAGGAAATAAATGGGAATTTCAAGAAACTCAAGAATTAATTCATTTGTGTCGAAATGACACTTTTAAACTTGCAAAAGTGACAAATCCAGACTCGGAAGATTGCAAAGATTATGTCGAATGTGATTATAAGGAAATGAACAAATCGAATACGATTCGTGTTACCCCAAAAATTTGTGATTTTTGTGGCACTTATTTAAATACAAAAATGAGGAAACTTGACTGCCCGAAGGGGCGTTTGGTTGCTGCATTTCATTTGCATAAAGGATGTGCAGAGGCAAGGAGATTTACAAAGGAGCAACACAAATGTGGCACTAAAGGTAATAATTAATGATTTATTAAATATTTAATTACAAGTTCAAAATAAAATAGCACACCACTTAAAGTTAGTACCGTAAAACCTTATAAAGCGAGGTAGATGCATGATTATTTTAGCGCCAATATTTGAAACCAACAGAAATGGTAAACTCATTGAAATTTTAATTATTTAGCACCGATAAGAAAAAGTTTGCAAGTCAAATTGGAATTTTAAACGGTAGAAGTAAATTACTTCTTAAATCTGATTGACGAGTTAGAATTTCATAAAAATGTTTTTAAGGACCAGAAATCTTTCTTGTTTGATTTTGGAAACATCAAGATAGACTCTATAAAAACAGGGTAAAATTTGATTTAAATCGGTTAAATAAATATTTTAAATAGACCCGGCAGTCTGTCTTGGGCCAAAAGACTCTGAAGATATTCATCGATTGGGAACATCTAATTTTTACGTTTTACAAAATGAAAAGACGATGTGGACAACTTGGGAGGAAGCGAAGAAAAAATGTGAAAAGTTAGGGCTTCGGATTGCTGTTATTGACAACATTCAAACGGACGTTTATGTTAGCCGAGAATTAGAGAAATTCATTTTGACCAATGGATGGATTGACAATTGGTGTAAGATTAAAATTATCTTAAAAAATCTAGACAGCTACAAATATCATCGCTGATTTACATTCAAATTTACTATGTTTTAAATTTAGATTGGCTAGGCGCGAAATTTGATCGAAAATTGAAAACGTATGTCTGGAGACATAGCCATAAACCAATAAAATACAGTAATTTTTATTACCGTTCGCCAAGACCTAAAGGATACGGTGACTTTTATAACAACAATGGGAAATACCAAGTTGAACCGCAGATTGAACATTGTTTAGCTATAAGCATGCCACTCCCGTTTCCAAAATCAATTAATCCAAAAGCAACTAATCAACTTATCAATTAGTAAGTCATTATTTTTAAAAATAATGTAAGCCTAAAAAATTTACTTTCCAATTATATTTAAACAACGTAATTACGCTGTAACTATGTTTTTCGGCATACTCCCACCTTTTTTTAATGATCGTAATTAATCTTTGTATTCTACATTTTATGGTTGAATCTTTACAAGTTATGTAACTGAAAAGTTAATGGCATATTTTTGTTAAAAAAACAAATTACATTTCAGTCCTTTTCATACGTCCTGGTGGGAAAGAGAATGTGAAAGTAAGAAAAAAGGAAATGTTTTGTGTGAATCTGAACACACTTCTTGTGAACATGGTCGTGACCTTTCTATGTTTACTGAACGTAAGTTTTAAAAAAAATTATGAGCAGTTTCAATCTTTATTTAAATTTTTGCATTTTCAGTTGAAGGGAAATACTACGAAGAATTTTGGCCGATGAGCAATCGAAAATTTGTTGTTATGTGGACTGCTGTAAGTAAATAGCTAATTAAAATTTAAAGTTTTTTTTAAATAGCAATTTTTTAGCAATTTTTTAATTTAATGTTGAATAAATGCGACTAACAAATAAACCATATGATTTTTTAATAGAAAAGCTTTGATGAAGCTAAAAAGCTCTGTGAAGATAACAACATGGAAATTTACTCACCCCACCAAAATGACACATGTTTACCACAAAACTTAAAGAATTGGATGAATTGTAACTAATGTTAAAATTGTATTCGATTTGCTATTTTTTAAATGTAACCATAAGCTTCTTTTTTTTAAGCTGTTACATCGTATTCGTTTTGGACCGATCTAAAATATAAAGTAGGAGACAGAAAGTTTATAGATGCAAATGGATTAGAAGTTTCTCACGAAATGTACAATGTTACAGTACGAGTTAAACGAGCTGCTTCAAAATTACAAGAAGGTATTTTGTATTTATTAATACATAAAATTCAAAGTTAAAAATTACTCTGCGATATTTCTTAAGTTGTTTTTTTTTTGCGTACGTAGACGAAATCCGTTTCTCAATAAAAAATAAAAAATTATTGATTTACATTTTTGCAAGAGTAAAAAATGTAATTTTTTTTTCAATCAAGCTTGTTTTTATTAATTTCTCGATAGAATTATATAATAATTTAAAATCTCGCTAGTTAAGGTAACTAACTGCTTCAGCCAACGGTGGTTTAGCCTTCTTGATTTATTCTTTTAAATTCACTTTATGTCTTTTGATTCGTAACATAAGATATACATATAAGTTGAATATAAAATTGTGTGAATCAATCTAGCTGACATTTTGGAAGAGACATGCGCATCGATTACATACAATTTTGAAGACTTTCCTCAAAATCCGAATTTCTGCAATTGTACCTTCAAGTCTGTGGTCCTCTCACCGGAAAATTGTATAAATAAAATTGGAGTTATTTGTCAACCTAGGGACAAAAATGAAAGTTAGTACAATGTGTAATTCCGCCTTAGTAAAACAATAAAATTTCAATTCAAAATTTCTAACTTGTTTAGGAGAGTGTACAACCGAATTTTATGAAAGCGTTGAAACAACAGCAGGAAATGTAACTGCTGATCAGATGCCAGCTAAGCTAAAAGAATTCTACGCATTCGATTCAAACCCTGATTATGAATTGGGAATACAGAGAAGTGCTTACAAGGTATTGTACATTTCAAAATGTACTTAAAACAGTCTGATGATTCAATTTGTTTATAATTAGACCGAATTGTAGATATGATTTACCAAATGATTTTTCAATTTTTTCCGTAACTAAATAATGTTTTTTGCAGCAACCAGGAAGTACTGGTCAATGTCTAGAAGGATATAGACGTGTAACGGAAAATGATACTTACTGGGAAACTGATGAAGATTTCGAAAAAAGCGCCCATCCTTGTAAGCGTCTTAAATTTTTTATTTATTTTCGAATTATAGTTAAAGGCCGTAAAATTCAATTTCAAACAAAATTAGATGCAACGTTTTTACTTTCCTTGACTAATTATACCCTACTTTTAAAATAAATCAATCAGAACTTTCAAAATTTGAAGCTAAAATGGAAGATATTTATAAAAAATAAATTAAAAAAAATCCGCCAATTGTTGTTGCTAAGAATTTTGTAAAACTGAATTTCCTTTTTTGGCGTTCAATTTTCAATCGTAAACACTGGAACAGAATATGACTAATTAAATATTTTTTACAGATGACTTTTTAGCATCTTATTGGATGAAACCTATCACAGAAAACGGAACCACAATTTGTAAACTCTCAACAGTTTTTTATGAGAAGAAGAAAAAACCGAAGTTGAGACGCGAACTGAAAGAAGAGGATTGCTCCAAATTCTTGGGCTTTATTCTGTGTAAAAATAAACCAGATGATAAAGCACCAATTCAGAGTAATTTTTTAAATCTAACCAAACTATTAAATATGCAGAAAACAGTGATTTTGTAATTAAAAATTCAAACAAAATATTAAATATTTTATTTTAACATTTCCGAAATTTAAAAATTTTACGGACTAACGCAAAATAGAGGTAAGAGTAATTCTATTTGTTTAAGGTGGACGCGCCATGATGAGAATGATGAGTCAGAACACTCTGGCGGATGAAGTAGAAGAGCCTATGAGTATTTCACAACCCGAATAAACACAAAATTAAATGTAACTTACAAATCTTATTTATCAACAATATTCTATTTATTAAATAATAATAATATAGCTTTTTTCTCGAAAAGATTCTAACATAAAACATCCACGCTAGTTTCCATCTAGAGTCATTCGTCGTATATCTAATCAAAGTTAACTAAAATTAGTTGATGATTATTCAGCTCTCTTGTTTACAATCAATTTTTGTAATTCAAATTTGAAAATACTTAGAAATTTGCAACTATTTCCCACTCGGGGTTTTGTATGTAATTGGATTTAATGGTAATTCAAAATTATTTTTAAGTAGGATTCAATGGGTTATTTTAATGAATTTGTTTAACACGCTATAAATCTAATTTTAATTTAACTTACAAGCAAAAGTCAAAAGTAATTATTGTACTATATTCTTACTTCTGTTGCGTTTTTAATAGATACACACCGACAAATATTGTTTTTCATGTGTTATTATTTTCACCATCAATCATTTTCTTCAAGAATTATCCCAAACTGCAAGTCTAAAAAACCTCCAGTACAGCTTTGCATAGCCCGAGCCAGAATTTGATACAATATTGGCTTTTTAAACCCACGTTTAAAGATTTGCTAGACTTAAGTGTATAGTCACGGTTTTTTTTACAAATCTAACTTACTTCCATTATATAGACAATTTAATTTAATCATACAAAAGGTCAACTAATAAAACAACCAGTGGGGGTACGCCTGTATGGTCACTTTGAGTAACATTTATCTAAATCTCATGTTGTTTCCATCAGTTAGGCAGTATAAGTAAACATAATACAAAATTAAAGCTCTCTTGACAAACTTTGTAAAAACCCGTAGTGGCTACCCCATAGGGTCACTTTGAACAAAATTTTAGAAATCTAGCTTTCTCTTTCATATTACGTAATCATAAGCTACCCCTATGCCAAATTTTAAGTTTGTACGTCTTTCTTAAAACGGTTGTCAAAATTTAGTTGGAATCCCATAGCAACTATACCAATTTTTATCCCCCACGGGTCAACCCCTCAACCCATTTTGCCCATCTTCAAAATTTTTTGTATTGACCAAAAACACATGTGTTTCAAATTTGAAGTCAATCGTACAAGTTTGAAGAGAGTTATCGTGCCGACAGACACACAGACAGACATGATGGGTACATAAGCCCTGGCTCGGGCTAAAAATAATTTTAAGAATGTGTAGGACTACTATCCTTACATCTTGTAAATATTTAATGTAGTTGTATAATAAAAATGAGTAAATTTGCAGTGAAGCATTTACAGAATTAAATCCTATTATTATTATTATCATGTATTCAAATACTGTCACTGACAATGGAAGTGTCGAAGAGAATAGAGATCGATCTTCTTGATTTTTTATGACGGATTCTAAAACTAGTCTAAACTACAAAACCGATAAAATGATCGGTTATTAATATTACATCCTACGTTTGATTTCGAAAGAAAACTAAATTGTTAAAATGTTTTTTTTTTTATAAATGAACAAGCTGCTTAATCAACTTCAATCAAGGTACATGAAAAATTTCAATCTAAGCAAGCACATTTTGCAAAGATGAATAAACAATGTATCTGTACACACTACTTCCAGAACGAAAACACCTAAGACAAAACAAATTAAAAAAATATAAACATAAAATATGGTAACAAAATTTGAATTTTTTGACCCTTGGGCAACAAAGTCAGTTTCAGTTATGAACCTAATATGCGGAAAATATTTAGCAAAAAGGAGTAGTTTCCTCCGAAAATTATAAACTCCAGATTCAAGTTCCCCTCTAGTTCGTCTAAAATCGTCATGATTGAAATTAAAAGTATAACGAATATATTTTGTAATTTCAAGAAATGTTTCTTCGGATTTGTAATACATCAAATTCTTCTTTGTAGACCTCAGAGGGAAAACTGGGCGCAAGAAATTATCAAAAACTTCCTGACTTTCTATAAAAGCTGAATTATTACAATTATCTAATTCTTTTGAATTTGCTTCATAATCGAAGCTTTTATTGGACGCGAGGGCTGTCATTAGCAAAACTTTTCCGTGTTTTATACTTTTAATTAATCTTTTTCTTGCTTTTGCTATAGTGCTTTTTTGTTTGGTTGTAGATATATTTTGAATAGCTGCAGATTGTATACCAAACCTGAGTCTTAAACGATTACATGCACTAGACTTTAAATAATTGATACTACAAAAATCCATCTCTAACAATGTTTCCACTGGCTTACTTGGTAATTCAAACCAGTTATTTTTATAAACGTGACCACGTACAAATGGTAGTCCAGCCGATTTCGAAGGATACTCTGTAATGGAATAGAGTTTAAACCTAGTTTTGTCTATTAATTCACTAAAGTTTTTTGGAGGGTAATTGTCCGTTGGTGCAACAACATAATTAGTCACTAAGCCCTTATACCCATTACTAAATATTATTCCAAATAACATCCAAAGCATAAAGATTATTTTAAATAGCTTGATTTTGTACAAACTCCGTGGTACATTTGGAGACACTTCTAACAAAACCGAGATAAATTGAAAGAAGCTGACAGTGATTAAGATGCACAGATGTCACCACAATTGCTACAACTAGGTTAAGTACTATGAATAAAAGCGCTGTGAGGATCCAGATGTACTTGTCAAATGGTGTGACGTAGAAATTAAATTGAATCCTCGAGGGAATAGAAGTGGAACAAGTTATGAAAACATACTTGCGGCTAAATGATGGCATCATGTCTTCAGAAATGAAACCACTGTCAAATCCCTTGGTTAAGGTGTGTTTTAAGTTTTCTATTAAATCAAAAGGATCCATACTGTTGTTTGAATCCGCGGGTACTTCACTGGCTGTAGGCATCAGTACCAATTTTGTATGTGTGCGCTATCAATTTTCTGGGATCAAAATCTGGCAGGCAGTAGTTTGACCACCACATTCAAACTTATGGCTTTTATAGTGTGCAACAATTTTTAGATTCTTACACCACGCTTCCGTTCTAATAAAGTGATCGGTGTACTTTCTTGAACTTATTGACTCGCTGTATTCACAGTCTGAACAGAAATAGGACAAAGAAGTTGGCACGAGTTTTTTGAATAGCAAAAATGCTTTTGATTTTGATAAATTATCGACAAAATTAGCAACAAATACGTGAGACGGTAGAGTTATATGTGGTTCATTCCAAAATTTTGATCCTTTGTGCATACAACTTGCAAACCAAGGATCGAACTTTGGATACGGAAGTATGAAAATAAATGATTCAAAGCGTGTCCAACCTTTTCTTTTCTTTAGTACAGGGTAAATCATTTTTAAACTGTAGCAGTCATACCCATCGTCGGGGCCAATTTCTTCGTAATGTGGTATCATAATTTTTAAGGCGTCCAACGGATTTTGCATAAAAAATATAAAGTTTGACACACACTGTGTACTTCTCATTCTTTCAGCAAAACCATTTCTTCTTTCCCAGAGTCGATAACCGTCAGGAAATGTTGGAGCTACAGAAGATACTATGTTTACTGGGAATTTTCTAAAAGTCACACTGTACTTATCCAGGAGTAAAACGTTGTGTCAACATGATCCAAATACGTTGAATAGTTTTTGTATCGAATCGTCGTCAAATGAAATAGTCGCGGGGTTTCCTAACGCAATGTTAAAACTTAATAGCAATATTCCTACTATTTTGAACATTTCTGCCAGATTCTGGTTCTTAGTGCAAGTACAAGAACGAATTTTTAATTTTAGTTGTGATAATAAATTCACTCTTGTGGTAACTTTGCGACTGCTTCATCTGAATAGGAAATCGCTAAAATTTGTTTAAACGTTTTTAGAAGATTGTATTGAATAAATTAATAAAAATGCTTCAAGTTTCAAATATAAAAACATTTTAAACTGACAACCGGTTTGCTCAGGCAGTAATATATAATTGTCAAGAGTAGTAAAATATGAAGATTTACTTTCGTTGTCGAAATAATATTTCTATTTGCAATCTTAAAATCTACTGACATTAAGCTGTTTTCAAAGAACAGTTTGAGAATTATTTGAAGACACTTACTCAATAAACGAATAAAACAACAATTTATTTTTTAGCCAAATAATTTCAACTTATCTTTTACGTCTTTAAGCCGGGATAAACTAATTCAAGTTTTAAACAGTAAGAGCATTAAACTGTTAAATATCAAATTAGAGTCTTTGCAGTGAGCTCTACATCAAGCAAATAATGACAAACGTGAAAAGTAGTTTCACTTATTCATTAATTATTCATTTTTCGGCTTGTACATGTTAGTGTAGGTAGAAACTTATATGTTCAGAAGTTTAGCATCTCATAATGTAAGAGTCCTAAAGAAAACGATTTTTCCACCTGGCTTGAACGAAATGAGCTTGTCAGAGCCACAAGGAACGATTTGCAACTATAACAGTTGTCATCTTTGGGTACTTTTCAACGCTTGTCATTATTTATTTGCCGTAATGCATACTTTCAAAATTACTATCCTTATAACCAACCTACATAAATAATCGAGAAGAGATGTCTGTGTGTCTGTCTGCCGAATGTTACTCTTCTTTAACCACAATACCAATTTTAAATCTGAATAGCTCATTGCAAAGGTCTCATCGAGGATTTAAGATAGAAAAAATTCGTTGTCTGGTTGACCTGTGGGGGCATGTGGGCTTATTTGTATGTAATTATAACTAGATTTTGAAAACTTTTATATAAATGACAATACACCACCACAATACCTACATATCTAACACACATGAATTTAAATCTGCGTCCAAAAGTTATATAATGTAAAGGGTGTTAAGAATGTAACGGGTCCACCTACCCTTGCCACACAAATCATAATATAACATTTCATGCACTTCGTATTTTTCTTTGGAATTTTTAGAATTGATGCACCAACATTGAGGCTTAATTATGAGCACATTAGAATTTAAATAAAGTCTTTGAAAAAAATAGAATTAAATATTGAATGGATTGAAACTTAATTCAAAGTAGGCAGAACAAAATTCAATTGTGAAAGAACCAAGCTACCGATTTTTACAAAAAATGTTCTAGACTACAGACAAAAGGTTTGTCTTGCTTCGGAACGACTGAACGTGCGTTTTAGTACAATATGCTACCAAACAGCTCAAAAATATTTGGAGTCCACAAATTTGAACTATATTGGTTAATAACTTTCTATAGAATCTCTAGAGCTTCAAAACAGGCTCAGATTATCTTCAACTTTAGATAAATTTTCCAAAAGCTGGCTGTTTTTGAGGGAAAATAGAGGATCAAGTAATTGCCTACCATATTGTTTGGACTAATGATTTTAGATATTAAGTTACATCTAAAATTGAACTGACCAAATACAATATGCCAAAGGGCAAAAAAATTCGAAATAACTTTAAGGGCTGTCCCGAAGTTTGGGGCTGAAGTTATGGTAGCGTAGCGTCTTTTGAACCACCATCGCCAATATTTAATTCAATTTTTTCCAAAGATTTTATTTAAATTGTGAATTGCTCATAGTTAAGCCTATATGTTGGTCCATTTATACCAAAAATTTCAAAGAAATCTAACAGTGTAGCAAAAGTTACACTGGTTTATGTAGCAGGGAAGGTGGACCCGTTACATTATTAACACCCTTTAATTTGTTTTTAAATTGTAAATGAGCATTGTTTGTTACCACAAACCCTTTCACTCTTTCAAAGTAATAAAAAGTGTGTTTATAGAAAGTTTATTTGTATAATTGTGTACCAGAGTTACAAATAAACTATTAAATCACATTTAATGTTGACTGCATGTATTTTATATAATTTAGCTAAATAAATAAAACCGTGTTGTTAATCAATTTTTCATTTTAAATTAAAAAAAAATAATGAATTGTTTGGGTCCTGAATAATTCTTTAGCTTAGACCAAATGTTATTAACGACACAAGTGAACGATAGTATTTTTTGACGCACGCCAAGAAAAAGTGTATACATTATATTTCTAAAGTGTAATATTTTTGTTTAAACAACTAAAACATTTTCTAAAAATACAAATATGAGGATAGTGAATGCAAAAATCTTGACTATTTTCGTATTTTTTATTTGTGAAATCTGCTGTGAAGAAATTGAAGTTTGGTACGAAAAAGATATAAATCATAAATTAGTAAATGATACGAAACGAACGCCATTGATCAAAGAGTATTGTCCAGACGAGCTCCCTCTAGGAGGCTGGAAGGAATCATTGTATAAAGAATCCTGCAACCATTTTGCCAGATGTGGTCATGCGTTTGCAGAGATTACTAATTGGTTTACAGATCAAAAACATTATCAATATCTTACTATAAGAAAGTGTGAAGCTTGTCCTAAAAATATACGAAATACACCAGAATGTCCGAATGGATTGAATGTATTTAATCCAGCTACTAAAAAGTGTCTACCACCTAGTCGCGTTCCGGAAGAAGATAATCCATGTGGTAAACGAGGTCAGTAATTTCAGATACAGAGCGCAAAATTTGTGAAACTTTGAATTTCATTTGCATTACCAAATGTTGAATTAGACAACTATTTTAGGTTAAAAATTACGCATTAAAAATATTAAACTTCCTCAGATTTGACAGTTTTTCATTCTTTAAGATTCTATGCTGAATTAGTTTTGCAAAAGGTTATTTTTTTCAAATTAAGAAACTACAAAAATTTAACAATATTTAATGTTTTTTATGCTTCGTTGAAACCTAACCAACCGTAGCCTTGCATAAACGAGTAAACCCATGATTTTATCACATTAAAAACAAGACGTTTTGAAAAATTTAAATAAATTGAGTACCATATTTACACGTCAAATTTGAAAATTTCTGATAAACTTTTGATATTTGATATTAGCAAAGCCCACATGCAGTGGACCACAAGACACCGATGATCTACACAGAATAGGAAAAACGAACTACTACATATTTCAAAATGCTGAAAGAACAAACCTGGTGGATTGGTACGGCGCAAAAACATTGTGCGAAAGCGTTGGTTTGGAATTGGCTAAGATTGACAATCTCCAAACA
>JAQGBQ010001220.1:0-12823 GCA_034698485.1 Vertagopus arboreus
CTTCTTAAAAAAATAGGTTTCGAGGATTTTAAAAATTCACTTGTTTTTCTCTCTCCTATTTGAAAAAAAATTACTCATTTGTGGTTTAGAAGGCTACCAGTTTCTTTGTATATATTACGGTACAAGAAAATATGTGAATATTTAGATAAATATTTAATAGGTTCCTGGAACTTAATTTGAAAAGTCCTAGTTACGAAGTTGGTTTATATCCAACTCTTTACCTTATTAGTTTGGAAATTTAATTTGAAATGGAAAATTTAAATATTTAATGTGTTTTTTCATGATTTTCAAATTAATCCTAAAATCGAGGATTTATTCTCTAACTAACTATCGACATGAGCAGTCCTTTAGTATTCAAAGCTCTTGGCTTATACGCCGACATTTTCCAACGATACATACCGTTTCCTATTTCATGGGATCAAAAACGACGAATATTTTTCACTGAAACAAATCCCAGAAAACTTGCTTTATTTTATTCTTTAGTATTAAATGAGTTTTTGTGTTTGCCAGTAACTTTGTATCTACTCTTGAAAGAATTGTTCTCAACTCCAAACCAAAGGTTTATTCAGGGATATAAAATTATAATCCTTATTAGCTGCTTCTTATTAATTTCTCTTGTGCTTTTCTTTCTCTTTATTTTAACTCGAAATGCAAAGTCAATTGAAACTGGGTGGAAAGAGTTTTATCGATTGGAAGGCCAAATGCGGAAAGGTTAGTGAAATGTTTTTGATTGATTAAAGTCGGATAATGTTTTTATGACATTTGTTTATAAAAAATATTTGGAAGTTTTTAGCTTTCTTAGGTAAACGAAAACGTCGTTACAAAAGAAAATAAGCGAATACTGCGGGTTGAAATATTTCTTACACAAAAATAAAGAACCACGAACGAAATACTCGATCACTTAGGCTTTGTTTGATAAAAATGTTAAAAATTGGATTTTTAGAATCAGATTTTTTAATTGTAATTTTTCGGAATTTTAAAGGTCAAAAACAATCCATCCAAACGTATGTGGACGGCAAAAATGACGACCTTGGAAACTTACTGATTCTATGTGTGTGGCTATTTACAATCTACCCATTCATACTTTCAAGTGCACCGTTCTTTGACCTGGACCCATATTTTTATATCGTCCAAGATCTAATTCCACCAAAAATCGCAGAAATATCTGTAATTAAAATCAGTCTAATATTTTTACGTGTATTGTTTGTATTCGTCATTACTTCCGTAGGATGCGGAACACTTGTTTTTTGTATATTAATTGTCACTGTTTGTGTAAGAATGGGTACCGAATGTATTCAAAATATCGGTGGACAGAATTCGATTCAGTCTTTTGTTGCATTTTCCAACACATTTCAATGTTTGTTTAACATTTTATACGAAGTTATTGCAAGCACTTCAGCAGTTGGTATGTTATTTTTGTTCATTTTCAGCATTTTGTTTAACTGGGCAAGTCTAAAAGGCTATCCCTTCATCCCTATGCCAATGTACTTGTATTGTCCATCTGTTGCTGCACTTATTCCTGTTATCATTAATTACACTTTTGTTACAGCGATTAAAATCAGTATGGATTCTTTTGAATGTATTCGGAAAAAGAAGGAAACATTACCTTTAAACATGAATAAGAAAAATAGGAAATATCTGCTATTGAAAATTCAAACGGTTCAACCATTTGAAATTCCCGCTGGTCTCTTTGGCTTTAGATTTTATAAGGTCAAACAGGCTACAAGACTGACTTTTTATGAAGCTATTTACTCCAAGACATTTGATGCGCTTATTTTAATTAATGTGTAGTGTTTTGTCAATGACAACTAGCAGACATAACTAGCAAGAAAGTTAAATCTAATTAGATGACGAGTAGTTGCGCGGTCATAATTAGTAAAATGGGGGCGCGATTCGGCATCTTAACATAATTAAGATGCCAAATCGCGCACTATAAAACTTTAATTTTTATTTTTGAAAAATGTTAAAAAAGTTAGGTAATATGTATAACGGTAGGCGAAAAATTTGGACTGCTAAAAAAAAAAACTTAGAGACCAAGTTTTATATGATACGTTTAAATTTTAGTACATAGGTTTTGTTGTGACCAGTAATAAATAGGAATACATTCATAGTTTGATTAAAACCGTATAAAATTAATGTTTTTTGCAGTCATTTTATGACTGTAACCAACAAAGAAATAGTAATGTTTTGCTACTTCGTATGAATATTATAATGCCACTTTGGTACTAAAATCTGTTTGTTATCACGGTGCTAAATTGATAAATTTTATGTTCCATGACACTTATCGGCAAGCTTTACAGCTAAAAATATTTAATTCAATTTTCTAAGAAAAAAAGTCCATGAATTTTCATGAATTTTTTATGCCAATCTGATATCAATCACAGAAGACGTGGTTCTGCAACGCGGCAAATCATAATTTTGAACAAAATCTATGCAAAAGACATGCCGCCCAATTTAAGTGTGGGAAAATGGAATTTTAAATATTTTCATCAAGTTTGATTCATAACCGATTGATAAGATTTGGCGTTGAATTTTTCTCATTGTACCCCAGCTCTAGTGTACTCTTAAATATTTACTGAGTTTAAAAAAATTCGAAAATACTTAATTTCCATAAAGTTAAAATTAAATTGACTTTGATATTTAAACTTTATCAATCTCTGTAAATATTTGTAAAAACACATTTATTGTTAAGCTCAGATTGTTTTAGACACTGCGGGTTTTTGTTGTTAATCAATAAAATTAAAAAACATTATTAAATTTTTTCAGCGCATTTTTTTTCGATATAGATCCATTTTCAAATTATGCATAAAAGCAACAACAAAGACTTCAATTGAGCAATGTAAGAAACAACTAGTATGTTCAATACTCTTCTGAGGTTGGGTTAAATTTTACTTTAGATAAGAAAAATGGGGAGTTGACATATTTAATTTTAAAAGAACCTTATAAGGTTAGAAATAATTTAAAACAAAAAATCGAATTTTCTAGTGTCTGAAAGTTTCAGAGTTTGCTGAAGGACAGTCAATCCTCAAAAAATGACGAAAAAACGAAATAGCTATGTCAAAAACTCTTCTGTTGATCAGAAATATTTTTTGTATTGCCCTGAGTCTATAAGCAATCTTATACATTATTTGTGGGTCTCAAGAACTATGAAATATTTAATGGTTGCTTTACAATCGATATAAATATATTGATATTTTATATTAAAAAGATATTTGAACCGAGAATATAGTCTTAAATACAATTCCATCATGAGTAGTCCTTTGGTATATAAAGCGTTGAATTTATACGCGGATATTTTTCAACGCTTTATACAATTTCCAATTTCATGGGATAAGATCAATTTAAAACTTGTTAGCGAGACAAGATTTCCCAAATTAATTCGATTCTACTTTGTATTAGTAACCTTCGTTTGCTCTTATTTAGCTTCGGTCTTATACACCGTTTTTACACAGCTTTTTAGTGTTTCAGAAAAAAGATCAATTCCTGGGTATATATTACTCCTTCAAATTATTTACGGTTTGATGGTATTTCTTGTGTTTTTTGCCCAAATTATCGGTAGTTGGTTTGCAGAGTCGTTTGAAATTGCGTGGAAACAATTGCATCGATTGGAAACCAAGTTAAGAGAAGGTACCTATATATCGATTTATTTTATGTTCGCGTTTGCAATTTCAGCTATTAAACTTAAGAAGAATACTGCTTTTTACCGGTGCTATATGCATATAAGCAAAAAAAAATTCAGTCCAAATTTAACTTAAGAATTGTCTTAGTAAATAAAGAGGGTAAGGTTCAAACCCGAGTTTCTGCTAATTTTTATACTCTTTGCTCCTTCGTCTTTTTTCTTGTCATATTGAATCTAAATATAAATTTAATATTCGCTGTCATTTAAACGCTTTTAAGTACATTTTAAATTAATTTTAATGCTTATAGAAAAATTAGCAGACGAAGTTTGATTTAGGTTAAACTTTCTTTGCTTACAATAATATGCATGTTTCACCGAGTGTAGAATCTGTAGCATCCAAGGGGCTGATTATTTAACTACGAGAATCAGTATCTTGAAGCATGTATAAATAAATAAATTCTTTCTACTCCATGCCTCATCTTATGCATTTCATCGTTTTTCTAAAACTGTTTGTCCAAATAAAATTCAATTAACAATTTGTTAACCAAAACAATTATTATACAAAGTAAGTTGTCATAGATAAATTGGATCGATTTGAAAAAATTTGTGACAATATAAACACCTTGATGACGTCAAAAAAGTGTATGTACCTTGAAGACTTGTAGTAATGTTTTTTAGTTAAATTCACCACATTTGACATTTAACATTTATTGTTCTAGGATATATATGAAGAACCTCAAATACGTCAATTATAGAGATACTAAATATCACTAAATAATCATATCAACATTAATTACTGAGTTTAAATGGTTTGCTTTTATAATTTCAGGGAAATCTGACAAGGCTTATCTAAACTTTAATGATGACCACCTTGGGAACTTTCTTATTGGTTTAGTCTACCTGTTTACAATTTATCCATTCATATTTACACTAGCAACATTGTTTGATCAAGACCCTTATTTCTACATCCTTCAAGACGTTATTCCCTTTGACATACGAAACATATTTGTAATTAAAATTAGCTTAATATTTATTCGCCTTATATTTGTATTCATGGTTTGTATGATAGGATCTAGGACACTTTTATTTAACTTTATAATCGTAGCTCTGTTTGAACGAATGGTTGCAGAATGTATTGATAATATTGGTGAGCAAGCAACTGTCCAGTCATTTGTTAAATTTTCAAATGTTCTTCAGTGTTTGCTTAATACCGCTTTTAAAATCGTATCAACTTTCGTAGCCGTTGCAATGTTTTTGTTTTTGATTTTAGGCGTTTTATTAAACTGGGCTAGTATAATTGGTCGTTCTTTTATACATATGCCCTTATACGCGTTTTTTCCTTCTGTTGCTTTGCTGCACCCAGTAGCTATTCATTTCACAGTCATTGTTGCGCTTAAAATGAATATGAATTTTTGTAAATATATTCGTCAACAGAGACGATCAATTCCTTCACATATGGCAAAGAAGAATAGAAAATTTCTTCTTATGCAGATTAAAGCCGTTCAGCCTTTAGCTATTCCCGCTGGTATGTTTGGTTTTAGATTTTACACGATTAAACAATCTACGAGACTCACCTACTATGAAGCGATCTACTCTTACACGTTTGATGCTCTTATTCTAATTCGACTGTAGTTTTTTTTAAAAACTATAATATAGACTAGACTGGTTAAGACATTATTAGACAGTGAGATATTCCTTTTTTAAAATGGCCATCTTTTCATTTTAACTTCTCACAAAAAATGTTTGTGGGTGGCCACCCCACCGTATAAAATTGTATGGGTTACATTGAAAGGATGGCCCTTGTTAGTCGGAATATCCCAGTTATTAAATCGACAGTTGATATATATTCATGCTTAATCTTGTGGTTGGCAATAACTTTTTTCATAATTAAATAAATCAATACTTTATACTTCTGAGGTTATTTTTTTATAAACCATATGCATACACTGACATAAAACGTTCTTGCATACCTAAAATATAGTTTTTATCATACCAGGTATTACTAGTATATTTAGGATTTACGGCCAGTAGCCCCCGCACATCTGCCTCCGGCTCATTTGCCTCCAGGTTCACTTGCCCCCGCACCTTTGACTCCGAACACATTTGACTCCCTACACATTGACGGGAGTAACCTGATGACTGGATTAGCCAGCTTGCTTTACAAGGACTAAGCATAGTCGAAACCTCTATATAATAAGAGAATAACATTTAGTATTCAAAAGTTATTCTCTTACTATATGTATGTAATGGGAGTCAAAAGTGCAAGGATTCAAATGTGTAGGGAGTCAAAAGGACCGGAGGCAAATGTGTCGGGAGTCAAATGTGTAGGGAGTCAAAGGTGCCGGGAGGCAAGTGTGCGGAGGCAGGACGCCGGATACCATATTTAGTAATATATTTTGTACGTAAATATTTATCTAATGTTGCAATTTATCCGTTTTTCTGCCGATACCTGGAAAAAAATAAAGTGCAATTGGTATTGAGTTCACGGTTTGTCTTTAATTAAACACGTATTATTCAAACAAATCAAATTTGTCTCCGTTTACTATTGATCAGAATTTTTCGTATTGCATTGGCTTCATAAACAACCTCGAACTTTTCAAAAACCTCTAAATACTACTAAAATATTTACGGTTTCTCTTCCATTTTGATAATAATCTACTATATAATATCCCAATCTGACTCTGTGATGGACCAGCGCAGTAGGAGCTTTCTAAGTTTCTTTGCCACTCGGCACAGTTCTACTTTCTCGACTTCAGTCGGCAGCTAGAGGTTGCCAAGTGAGGACGTTAGTAAGCAGTGCTGCTATTCGGCAACCAGAATTGAATAAATTCTTGAGAGTTTTTTGTGAAACGATCGTATCTTAATCGTATTCGTCAGACCATTAACCGATTAGTGGTCTTACGAATACGATACGATTACGATACGATCGTCCAGCAAAAGTTAGAACACTAAATCCCAATGTTCACTCACTTTAGACAGAAATCAGTTAGTGGTCTGACGAATACGATACGATTACGATACGATCGTATGAAAAAAGCTAGGGCACTCAATTTCTGGCCAAATTATACGATACGATCGTACAAAAAATTGGATCACTATTTATTAAAAACAGATTGACAATATTTGAACCGAATTTTAAAAAAAATAGAGAAATGCGATATGTTATGGATAAAAAATGGTCTCACTGGTCACATCCAGGCCCATTGAGGCCGGGCTTTATACTAGTGATTAATAAAAAGTTATTTGAACGGATAATTCAGTCCAAAAACAAATTTCATCATGAGTAGTCCTTTGGTATTTAAAGCGCTGAATCTATACGCAGATGTTTTTCAACGTTTCATACTCTTTCCAATTTCATGGGATAAGATCAATTCAAAAATAATTAGCGAGGCAAGATTTCAAAAATTGCTTAGATTTTTTTTCGTACTAGTAACTTTTATTTGCTCTTATTCAGCAGCAGTCTTTTACACGGTTTTTAAAGAGCTTTTTAGTAAATCAGAAAAAAGATCAATTCCAGGGTTTATAATTCTTCTTCAAATCATTTACAGTTTGCTGGCTTTCCTTGTATTTTTTACGTTAGTTATTGATAGTTTGTTTGCAGAATCGTTTGAAATCATGTGGATAGAACTGTATCGATTGGAAACAATGCTAAGAAAAGGTAAATCAATTTCAATTCTTAATCTGCTTGGAAATACTTTTAATCAAAACAAATAAATCATCCAAGAAAAGGATGTACAACGAGATATTGTATGTAGTAGTGATATATCTAGTACATACAAGTAATTTACCTCAAACGGCCACGACAAACAAATATTGTCAAATTCCATCAAAAATGTTTGATACGTAATATAATTATTTAGATTTTTTGTTCTACGTAAATTTATGTTCCAAACTTTCCGAAATATTTGATACATTTAAAAAAATTCAATTACACTTAGCAAAAAAATAATAATTAAGTTAAAACACTTCAGAGAAAGCATTTATATTACACAAGAATTAAGCCCGGCCCGCAAGGGGCCTGGTGATCTTTTATTTATCTATGTGTATAATATCCCAATGCCATCCTGTTAACATTCACTACCACGCACAGAAATTGGATATGAGCTTGTCAATTGCCTGACGGATACGATACGATTACGATACGATCGTCAAGCAAAAGTTAGAACACTAAATCCCATTGTTCACTCACTTCAGACAGAAAAACGATCGTTTTAAACAAAAATTTCAAGAATTTATTCAATTCTGGTTGCTAAATAGCAGCACTGCGTACTAACGTCCTCACTTGGCAACCTGTAACTGCCGACTGAAGTCGAAAAAGTACAACTGCGCCGAGTGGCAACCAAGTTCCTTCTGCGCTTGCGGGTAACGGAGTCACGCTGGGATATTATATATATAGATGTGAGAAAAAAAATTAAGCATGAAACGAAGATGGCCATAATCCAGTTTGTTTATCAAACTATGAAGTTAGATAATAGTAGTGTATCCTATAAGCAATTCAGATTTTTAGACCTATGTTTTGACTATCGAAAGAATTGATCACTTGCCAGGACATTTACTCTATCGCTGATTAGTTTAGAACTCAGAATGAAGAAAATAAATTAATTTACTGTAAGTAAAAATGGCTCGATATTATTATTTTCAGGAAAACCTGAGCAGCCACAAAGCGGTAAGGATGACCATCTTGGGAAATTCCTCTTTGCGCTCGTCTGCCTGTATACAATTTATCCATTTATCCTTACATTAGGGACATTGTTTGATCAAGACCCATATTTTTACATTCTTCAAGACCTAATTCCCTTCAAAATAAGGAACATATTTGTAATTAAAATTAGCCTAATTTGTATTCGCGTTCTATTTGTATTCATGGTTTGTTTAGTAGGATGTAGAACACTTTTATTTAATTTAATAATCGTAGCGGTGTTTGAGAGAATGTTGGCAGAATGTATTATCAATATTGGTAGCCAAAAATCAGTCAAGTCATTTATTAAACTGTCTAACACTTTAGAATGTGTATTTAAAAATTTTGTTGAAGTAATGTTAGTTTTTGTATCTGTTGGTATGTTCTTTTTGTTTATTTTGAGCGTTTTATTCAACTGGGCTAGTATAATAGGTCGTTCGTTCATACCAATGCCAGTGTACCTATTTTTTCTATCTGCTACTTTGGTCATTCCTGTACTTATTCATTTCACTGTTTTTCTTGCACTTAAAATGAATATGAATGCTTGTCAATATATTCGAAAACAGCAACAATCAATCCCTTTACAAATAGCTAAGAAAAATAGAAAATATCTTCTCCTGAAAATTAAAGCAGTTCAGCCTTTTGCTATTCCCGCGGGTATGTTTGGTTTTAGATTTTACACGGTCAAACAATCTACAAGACTCACTTACTATGAAGCGATTTACACTCATACGTTTAATGCACTTATTCTAATTCGATTGTAATTTTTTTCAATTTTAATACAAAATTGACTGGTTTGTATACACTTTATTATACAGCTAATGTATGTATGCTTAATCTAGTGGTTGCCAACAGGTTTTGTTGTATAGATAATTACATAGGCAAATCAAGGATTAAACCGTGTAAATAAAAATTGTAAGTGTTTTAAATATCAGTACAAAGCGCTCCAAATAAAAGGAAGTCTGTCTGACACTACTTCTCTTAAATTACACATCCGATCTTAAATCTGAATAACTCATCACAACCAGGTTAGTAAAACTTTTGGACCGTTAAAATATAAAATTCAAAAATATTGACCCCTGAACTATAAAAGGTCAAAATTGCTCAAAGGGTAGTTTTCAACAGATTTAGACGAAACAAACGTCATTCGAATGGTTGTCCAAAATAAAAATACTTTTGTTTCAAAAACATTTTCGAAATGTTGACCTCTGACCTTCAAAACGACAAAAAGGTCAAATGCTTATTTTTCATACGATTTGGACGGGATAAACGTCATTCCAATCGTTGTTTCAAATAGACAAACTTTTGTTTTAACTATTTTTCAGAATATTGACCCTTGACTCCGAATTAGGTCAAATGCGTATGAATAGTCCGATTTTGACGGGGAGGCATTATTCCAACCGATACACCGCCTCTAAATAATAAATCGTAAATCCATAAAGTAAAGTCCCTTTTAAAATTCAAAATGTCAATACTTAATCAATCATCCATTGATTAATTGGATTATTCCCACTGAGAATCCGTCATTTTTGGCGATTAAAGAGATCAATCATGATATTCTGGGAATGAATTAAATGTATTTGAAACCAGAGATCCACCAAGTTCCAGCTTTAACCAGCAATTTTTTTAACAATAAATCAACCTACAAACAATGCAGAGCAAATTGTGGACGATTTTATGAGTGTAAACTCAAGTAATATTTCAGGCATCAAGTAATGGTGTGAACAAACTTTGAAACATTAACTCTTAAGCTTTGTTGATGGGTTTTATGATGTTTTAAATGTAAATATTAATTTGCTGCAACCTAATAAAAAAGCTGACTAGATATTTCGAGATTCTAGAAAAACTGAATATAAATGTAATATGTAAAATATGTATTGTAAAATTAACGACATTGACTAATAAGAATAGCCACAACACTAACTTCTGGCTTTAAATAAATAATTATAGCAACGTACATAATTTTTTAAATATAAATATAAATTTTATATTATCTTTATTCAATCTTTGCAAATAATTCTATGCAATACAGATACAGATTGTATAATCAACTTTCCTAAATCGGCATTATAATTATCAATGAATTATAAATTTTATATAAATCTATATAATTTTAAATTTTTTAAATAAATTTATTTTTATTTAATTAACAGGAGCAATAAAATTAATTATTAAGGTTTTATCCTAGACCATAAAACCTAGTCTAAGGTAATTAAAGAGTAAATACATTATGAAATTCATTTTCATAAGAGAATGAATTCTCCATTTTCAGATTTTCAGATTACAATCAATTTTTGGTGGTTCTAAAGTAATATTTTTGTACTTTGCTATTTGAAATTTCTCGAGCACCAGCAATGGGTTCAGCTCGTCGGGATGGAAATCGACTCTATTTCAACCGTTGTTCATTGACTAAAAGTGATTTCAGGTCTGGAAAAACAAAAAATTACGTTTAAATTATTAAACCACAAAAAAAAAATATTCCAAACAATTTAAATCTCGCTTTTTACAGCCGATTTATGATTTTTTTTTGTTTGTTTTTTTTTCTTACGTTTTACTTCTTTAAGTTTGGGAAACGCAGCAACAATATTCTGAAGTGACAAGTTTGTCAAGTCACAAATTTCTGGCTGGTAATCCATCTGTCGTAAATTTAAATGAAGGTGATTCAAAGATAAGCCCCATGATGTAAGTAGATTAATTTCTTCTTCTGTTGGATAACTCAAGATGAGATTATTGACATTAGGGAACATTTTGCTTAAAGATAATATAACATTCTGGCTAGGAAACTTCTTATTTCGTTCAAGTCTCCAGGATTCCTTGTGGAAAGAAACCTTTAAAATGAAATCAAAAGAAAAATGTTTTTTTGGAATTCTTTTTTTACAATTCAGTCGGGCACTTTTCCAATGTATCGCTCCATTAGGCGATAAAGGTTTATCGCTCTACTAAGCAATATCGCTCCATTAAGCAATACACTTTGAAGTTTATAGCTCCTTTAAGCGTTAAACTCGATTTTCGGAGTTTTTGGCCCCAGGGGATGAGGGGGTTGACCGTCGGATTCCAAAAATATTACAATTCGAAAGAGCGAACAAAAATCTATAAATTGCATAATACGATTTTAAATCCTATGAGACGAACGTTGGCAATAAATTCGCAAAGATTTTTAGTTGGGCTGTCCATAAATCATTTTGAATGAAGGCAAAAAAATGGATTTTTATAATCTGCCGATATAAAATATTTGATCAGTAAATAAATGAATAAACTTTTTTTTTGAAAACTCCTTGTTTGTGGACGGCCCTAAAGTTTATCGCTTAATGGAGCGATATCGCTTAGTCGAGCGATAAACCTTTATCGCTTAATGGAGCGATACATTGGAAAATGGCCCGACTGCAATTTTTTTTTTGTAAATACCTTTAAAGTTGTGACTGAAGGAGAGCGAAAATAATTGACCATATATTCAACAAAATCTGGAACAAAATCCGTTATTTCGACTTGATTCAAGTTTGTGAGATCTGCAAAAAATAAAATGTATTTTACAAAAATTCATGAATCTCCAGTTTTTAAATTCGATTTTCTTGATTTAAATATAAATCCATACCCTTAACTTTACTACACAAAATATAACTACGAGTTCCCAAATCGAGTGTCAATCTCGTTAATTTGTCCATCTTCCCAGTTTTCAAATGGTACTGTAATCTTAAAGCAGTGATATTGTCCATGATCTTGCCGACAAACCGTCGGGTACCAAAATCAAACTTCACAAGGTGAGTTTGTTGCTTGAGGAACTTCGGTATTACTTGAACGGTTTCCGTCATATTCTTCAAAGTTAATTCATCAAGGGTGAGTTCCAAATAACATAGCAGATTGAAGGCAGCAATCGTAACACCAGAGATGCTACAAAATACAAATAATAAATAAAACATTTTTTAGAACAATAATTGTTTAATTTGCTAAATAAAATAAAATTTGTATTAACATTAAATTAAATCCAATCTGGAAATCAAATTTAAAGCAAAAAGGCTTTATGGTTTATAAGCAGGCCTTGTCTTCATAAATTGTGAATTGTTTTATTGGAAATTCAAGTTTAATTTCTTAAACAAAAAAAATTGCTAATTAATTTGAATTGAAATACTTATGGTTTTTTTGTTTACTATCCTACTCGTAAATAGATAAATTACTCACGGAATTTCCAGATTTAAAACAATATTTGTGAAAACAACTGCTTTTAACGAGTTGTTGTAAACCAAATGCCAGCTTTAAAAAATTTGGTATTTTCTTGAAACAAATTTCTTTTAAAATACAGATTTCGGTACCGAAATAATCAAGATTCAATTTTACCTCAACTGCTTCAAGTTCTTACTAACATCAGCAATCTTTACAGCCTCAATTAGACTAGGAGCCGTTTTGGATTCAAATTCCAGCATTTTAAAAGTCATTCCAAGACTTTTAAACTTGGGGGATGCTTTAAAAAGGGCCACCCAAGCAGATATTTCCGGATCCACATTTTCATCCTCCTGAGTGTAAATTATTTC
>JAQGBQ010001221.1:0-12816 GCA_034698485.1 Vertagopus arboreus
CTTTATAATTATAGGACTTGATGTCGTTTAAAAAAGACTTGTTTTCCACATAAGCCAACATGAAAACATAATTCTCATTTCGCCCCAATACAGATTTCTTTCAATGGCATGGAATAGAGCCTTAAGCATTTTTAATTTAATTCACAATTATATGTAACAAAAAACAAACAGTTTAATAATACTTAGTTAGTTAATACTGACAACTTTTGGTATTTAGACTTAAAATGAATTTTTAAAGTTTGAACATATATATATGTATATTTTGAACAAAAAATTTGATTTTGTCTTTCCTAGCGTATAAAAATCATTATGTCATATTTTTATTTTTGTCACAATTTCGAATTTTAACAAAATGTGACACTCCATATTAAATTGGCTCTGATAGTACAAAATTTAAAGACTGGAAAATTGAGATAGTGTAATGCTTTAAATTCTGAACGTTTACAGTAGCAACAGTTTACTTGGACTGTTACTTAATTGAAAGTTACATTTTAAGATTTTTTAGCAATAGATACATGAAAAAACTGACCTTTGACCTTTTTAAGACAATTTAATTTGGAAAATTAAGAAAACGTAAATTCTGAATGTTTACAGTAACAATGGTGGCATTCTTACTTGGACTGTCACATAATTTTTTGCACTAGTTACATTCACACAAAGTGATCTTTGACCTTTTAGGGCGGTGGGGGTCGTTTAGCAACATATTCTTTGATCCCCGGGAGATCAACCACAGCCCCTTTCAATTCCTTCATTACTGGATAAGGGTCCAAAATGGTTGGGTCAACAAAGTTCAAATTGTCGAGGACGTGAGCCAACAGAATGTCAGCAAAGGTCAGCTTCTGACCTAGCAGAAATTGACCCCCGGCGGACTTTTGGATCTTCTCAAGTTTCCCCAAAACGTTTGGCAAATGTGTGTTTACAAGCGAGTCCTTCGCAGTGGATTTTTGGCTTGGATCTTTTGCAAACACGAGCTTGTAGATTTCTAAACAAAATTTTAAAAAATATAAAAAGTGTTCACAACGGTGTCCTTATACGGATAATAAGTAAACGTTGTTTTTCACAAAAAATAGATTTTGTCGAATTGAACATAAAAACAATTGTTAAATTTGCGGACTTTCTTTACATTAAATGCAAATAATGAAAAAATAAAATTTCAAGATAGGGAAGAAAATAAAAACGATTACAATGTTAATTTTTACAAGATTGTTTTGAATTTTTTTTTGCGCAAATTAATTTGCAAAAGTTAATTTCTTACCACCAACAAGGTCAGCAAGTACATATGCATATTCATCAACCTTTGCAGCTTCCAAATCCCCTTTGCCGTACAAATCGAATTTCTTCCCAACGAATCGAAGTATAGCCATGGATTCCGAGATCACTTGACCGTCAACTTCTAAAATCGGCATGTGATTCCAAGGCATCTCTTGACATAAAAAAACATATTAAAATCAAATTTTTACTAATTTACTAACGGTTGGTTTAATTCCGAATTCTCATAAATGTGGCAGTCCATGTAAAAAACTTCAAATTCCACAAATGTAACTGTAAGAGTTCAGAATTTAGGGAACCTGGACAAAGAAACGAGTAACGCTTTAAATTCTGAACTCTTACATACAGTCTGATGTAGTACTATTCATGCCCTTTACAGTTGGACTGACGCATTTTATTTTTCATTATGATTATTTTAGTAACCCCACGGCATGTTTTATAAGAAAAACATTACAATTAAATATGAATGCAAAAAAACTCACCAAAAAGGATAACATACCAAACTTTATGAAAAATATAAGTCAAATTTTGAAATATCACAAATGTGGCAGTCCAAGTGAAAAGAGCCCGAATAGTACTACATCAGACTGTATGTAAGAGTTCAGAATTTAAAGTATAAAAAATAGCTATAGAAAAACACTTAAATTCTAAACGCTTGCAGTACCATCTGTGCGCTTTCAAATTGAACTGTCACATTTAACTGTTATTATTTGTGGTAGTCCAAATGACAAGGCATGGATGGTACTGTAAAAATACAAAATTTAGATCCCAAAAAATGGCTATAAAAATACTTTAAATTCTGAACTCCTACAGTACCATCCGTGCCATTTTTACTTGGACTGTCACATTTTTTATCTTACGGCTCTTTAACGTCGGCCAGTCCCCAGGATTAACCCTATTGTCGACAAAAGGAGTTTTTCCATATGCAAATGCAAGTCGTATGGGTTCCCCCCTTCCTTGTGCGTTAAAATAAGTTAACTTGTATTTTTCAGCCATTTTAAAGCTATTGAAATTTTATGGAGCTCAAGTTCAAGAAAAATTCAATCTAAGACTGAAGTTAAATTGAGCAAAGTAAGAAATATATATGTGAAGTTTGTATGTTCTCTGGAATGTTCTTCAGTGTTAGTCAATACTGGACAAAAAATAAGTGATGAACAGAATATTTCATTACTTGAGTTAGCCACTAATTGAGTGACAACCTTCGGATTGTCCACTTTTCATGTTTAAATATACAGTTGAAGTTCAACATAGTAGACCTAAAATTTAATTTTAAAATTCCGTAATTTTTTAATTTGCGTAAAAATGAAAAAAATTGAAATTTCAAGAATTTTTATTAAACAGTTAAAAATTGAAAAACATCGAGTAAAATTTAAAATCCCCGAAAGGATTTAGAAATTAAAAAATACAGAATAATAATAATAATAGTTTTCACTATTTTTTCAAATGTTTCATGAAAAAAACAAAGGAAATTCTAAAAATATCAACTCTGGTAAACCCTTAATCGTAAGGTATTATCAGCTGGCAAAACTTAAAATTTGGCAAGTTTTTCATGAAAACTAAAAACTCTAAAAAATCCTGTAAAAAGTAAATTTGTATATATGAATTTCTAATGAAATTTTATTGAAATTTAAAAAATAAACCTCAAAATTCTAATTTTAAAATGATTTTAAAAATAAAATGAATAAATAAAAATAATCATTACAATACATATGGTCATTATATCGAGGTTTAACCGTATCCCCGAATATTTTGTCTGACATCATTATCACATTAGCAGCGAAGGAATATTGCTATGTAATATTAACGACACGTGTTTTAAGTTATCAAAGATAGCTTGAGGCACTCATTCCAGACTTTTTGTTCCGTTTCCTTTCATGGTTGATTCATTCTAACAACAAAAATGAAATGACAGGTGAATTTTTTCTCATTAGATAAATTCTCGTCTATTATGACTTATGACAAGGTGTTAAAATTCTATTAATAATTTAATAATGAGTTATAGACATGTCTTTGTAAACTATTCAATTAACTTGAGTGGAATTACTTGAATAATTTATTACATTTTCTGGGTTCGGTTGGGTTTAGGATTTTTTGCTAAATTAATTGAAGCATGATTAGAGGTTTCAACGGATTCGGGGGAATACATTTTGATAAAATAAATTTTAATTCTCGAGCTTTCGACTAAATCTCCTTAGCCTTCATCATTAATTGAAGCAATTATGCAGCGTAATAATAAATTATTAGTTGATGAAAGATGATTTGTTAAAAATATTGATAAATATTTTTGCATTTTATTTGGTAATAATACTAATCGAAATTCTAAAATTAAGAGAATTTACTGTATGTTTTTTAATTTTGTCAATAAATTCATACGAAAAAATAATCAATTATATGCTTATGGAATTTTAAATCATGGAACTTGAGACCAACTTATAACTTATCTTTAGATACTGTAATGATAAGGATAAGACGATGACGGGATTATTAAAACAGGCCAATTGAGGGTACATTTTGTGTCACCAGAGCGTCTGAATTAATCACAATTTGTAATCGGCAATTGAATCAAAATTAATCTGCTCTATAATGCTTATTGTGCTTTGTTTGACAATAAATAATAGGTACAGAAATGAAAAATAAATAAATAAATATTCCAACTGTCATTTATTATCCTCGTCAATTGACTGGACTAATTAAAAAATGATTCAAGTATGAGAACAACATCAGCTCAGAGGTCCAGAATAGATTTTACGGTCACTTTAGAAACAAAATGTTTATTTGTGTCCTTACAAATGCAGAGAATTATTTCAAATTCGTACAAAATTCCTCATAAATTATTTATGCATTTTCATACTTGCTAAATTGGATTTAAAAAGCTTCATCTGTGATTTCAGAACAACTGATCAATATGCAGCTTTGGAGTGCTTTATTTGTTTTTGTACTTTTCTCAGGAATTGCTTCAGGTATTAACAAATTTAAAGTACTGTAAAAGTTTAGATTTTAAGGTCTTGAAAGAAGGCATTTAGTTGGGTTCTGCTTTATGGGTCCCAAAAAAATATTGGGACCCATAATATTATATTATTTGTATTTTTTTGGGAGTTTTTTAAGCATTTTTAATTTTTCGAATTTTATTTTTTTATTTTAATTTAAGTTCTATCAAAATCGAACCTAACTTGTAATTCCAAAAATTTAAATTTTTTCTCTCAAAAAATCAAAAAAGTAATAAAAATAAATAAAAATGCTTTAAAAAAAATCCAAAACTGCAAATCAAATTGCCCAATATTTTTTAAAAAAAAACTTCCCAATATTTTTTTGGGACCCATATAGTTATAGTTCAAATTCTAAACTCTGACAGTACCATCCGTGCCTTTTTTCTTTGTACTAAAAAATGTTTTACTATTAAAGGTAACCTTAACTGCTACTTCTGTGGGAAAGAAGCAGTTTTTAAAAAAGACTGTACCAACTTAGATTCTTTACCTTCATTAGCTTGTCCTAAGATTGAAGAATCTCTTGGTATTATTGAGCATTTTTACTTTTGAAATCTGTGTATATTTGTGTTCATTTGTTTTGTTGTATTTAAAGGAACATTTGTGTGTAACACAAGTTGGAATGAAGGTGGTGGACTTGAGAGCTCTGTTTGTGGTACTGAAATGGATGAAAAACTCTTTAATTGCTGTAAAAAAGATAGAAATACAGGTCTCACCAAATGCCAATGCAAGAATAAGGACTTGTGTCTTGGAGATGGCTCGGGAAAGCCTGTGAAGCAATGCGAATCGGGATCTTATTGTAATTATTATTTATTTATTATACAATATTATCTATTTATTACACAATCTAGTAACAATCTAAAATAAATAAATTTAATCTTGTATTTACAAGATGTCAAGTGCTATGAATGTGGTGGGCGTGGTCAATTAAGTTGTGAAGGTCTTGGGGACCCAAAAGCCTGTGGATCTGGTACACTTGATATTCAGGCAGAATAATAAGATGGATGTAGGCTCCAACCAGAAGAGCTTTTATATTTTTCTTAGTTCCGGATTGGTTATACTGGGAAATAACCGTAGTTTGGTTGTCTGAAAACATACATTTAATGTTCATTAAGTAAAGATTAAATGTATATTTAAGTGCATTATTGCATGAAAACAAGATGCAAAAAGTGCCTCGACCCGGGCTTGAACCCCAGTCCCTGGTTTATCAGTCAGATTTTTTTGCAAAAACTGGATTTGGGCTGAAATTGTTTTGCCCCCCTGTGCAAAAAAAACAACCAAACCAGCGATATTTCCAAGTATAACCAATCCGGAGTCTACTTGTGGAAGAAGTAGCGTTGGTAGTCAGACTACATCCGGAGCTAAGAAAAATACAAATGCTCTTTTCTGGGCGGAGCCTATGTCCATCTTATTATTGTGCCTAACTAAAAATCAACAAAAATATAATAAAAATATACTGTTTTTTTTAGATGAAATCTGCTATTCTGTCGTCCAAGGTAGAGAAACAGTTCGTAGGGGTTGTTACTCTATGGAAAAACTGGATCGTGATCAAGATCTCTCGATTGGAAAATGCGTTCGGACGAATCACTTTGAGACTTTTGATGATGCAATTGTATGCCTTTGTCATACTGCTCTTTGTATTGGTGATGGCAGAGGAGACGATGGTCAAAAGCCTCTTAAAAATTACGGTATTAAAAATTAAAGTAGTCCTGACTTGTTTTTTTGTATATATATTTGTACAACATTTAAAAATTTTTAAAGGTTTGAAATGCTACAGTTGTGGAATTCCGCTTCAAGCTAATAGTCTTGAGTGCAATAGTTTGTCCAGTTCAGAGGTCCAGATTTGTCTACCAGGTATAACGCAGTTTTTTTTTAGCGCGAGTAAGGGTTTATTTGATCACTCTGTCTGTTCGTTCGTCCGCTCTCTTGAAATTTAACTGATGCGTACACATGTTTATTGGGTCAAAATAATGGCTAAGTTCAATTATTGTATGGGCGAAATCGGTTGAAGGGTTGACCCGTGGGGGCTAAAATTAGGGGTAGTTAGATGGGATTTTGGAACAAGAAATTTAATAATAGCAACTTTTTGGTTAAAAAATTATCCTAGCTTGGACTATCTGAAGTTGAATGGAAAACTTATTTTGAGTTCAAAACTAAAATACTTAAAACTTAAGATTTTTAAAAAAAATTCAAATTAGTCATTAAAACTTGTAGGTCATGTGTGCTTATCTGCAATAACGTCTGGAAAGATGAAAACACGTTCGTGTTATAATTTAGAAGGTTCAGAAGAACAACTTGGAGAATGCTCGAAAAGTCATGGAGGTATGACTTGCTATTGTGACAATAGGGACTTGTGTATTGGGGATGGTCATGGACATGATGCTGAAATCAATGATGGTGGCAATATTGGTATCAATAGCGGGTCTCAAGGATTGACTGGTTTTGTGGGCATCGTTATCGATTTTTTATTTCTTATGTTAATCTCAACTGAATAGTAAATACTTTTAATTTTCGACATTAAAAATTGTATTAATAAAATTGACAAATCATTCTCATAATTTGAACGAAACATTTCATTTTTTGGAATTTTTTGATGTGGATAGAATTATGGATAATATCTTCAACAATCATTATATGTAAATACATATAAATTTTTTAAGGCTCTACACTAGCCTTAAACCCAAGGCAAATAAAATAAACTCGGCTTGATCCTCATCAATTAATTTCACTGTTTAGAAAATAATTCACTTTAGAAACAAGAGCGTATATATTTGTAAACCTGTAAAGTTTTTTTTAAAAAAATATTATTTGAAATCAACAGAATTATTTCAAGTTATTGAATAAGTTTCCACATAAATTATTTTCAGCGTGGATTGCTTGATTTGCGATATAAGATCAACTGAATATGCAGATTTGGAGTGATGTAATTGCTTTTGTACTTTTCTTAGGAATTGCTTCAGGTATTACAAATAAACATTTGGCTCAATTTTTTAAAAAAATAGTTTATACCCTGATAATTGATTGAAGGTTTGAAGTGTCGTGAATGTTATGATGCATCCTGTTCCGATTTGACTAAAGTTCCAACTAAGGACTGCGGTATCAATAAAGACCCTAAACGTAATATTTCAAGATGTGACAGTCCAAGTAAAAAGGCCACGGGTGGTACTCAGGCTTTAACTTTTGAACTCTTGCAGTACTATTCAGTCCGTTTTTATTAAGACTGCCACAAATGAAGTTATTTAAGCATTGTAATTTTTAAAAACACACCCTGAACTTTGACCCTCTAGATTATCAGCAGATTTGTGCCTCTCAATATAATAATGATGGATCACTCTCCGAATCAAACTGTGCAGTGGATTTCGTAGATGCAGCAACCGGTTGTTGCGTCACAAGCGACACCAGTGTAATCACCAAACCCAAATCAGCCTGTAGTTGTGCCACTGACCTTTGCATCGGGGATGGCAAAGGGGGTGATGGACATTCTAATAAGTGTGCTAATGGTATATTCCTCGTAATTTTTGCAGTCCGAGTAAAAACTGCACAAATGGTACTTTAAGAGTTCAGAATTCAAAGCATGAGAAAAAGGACATAGTTAAACTCTGAACTCTTATAGTATTATAATCAGTGCCGTTTTTATTTGGACTGCCACATCTTATACTTTAAAGATCGTCTGAAGTGCTACTTTTGCGGGGATCATCCATCACTTCCAAAGTGCACCAACTCAGATGCTGATGGTGTCATACCATGTACTACACTCTTGATAAGTAATATTGAGAATTTTAAATCTTTAAATATGTAGAAGTGTTTTTATTTGTTTTGCTGTCTTTAAATATTAAAGATCCGTCTGTGTGCCGTACAAGTTGGAATGCTAATGGTGAGCTTGTGGCATCTCGTTGTACTCATGAAGAAGATAGTCGACTACTTGATTGTTGTGACAAGGATGGGGATTTAACCACATGCAAATGCAAAAATAAGGACAAGTGTCTTGGGGATGGCTCGGGAAAGCCAATGAAACAGTGTGATGCTGTTCCTATTTGTAATTATTTTTATAATAACATTTTTTATCAAAATCTGTAATATATGTCACATATTTTTTTAATTTAAAGCTGTAAAATGCTATGAATGTGGTGGGCCTGGCCAGGAGGCTTGTCATATGCACTCGTCAAGTTCAAAACTTTGTGGATCTATTGGTATGTCATAACCGATGAAAATTAGCTAAAAAATAATCATTAAAAAAATTGATTTTTAATCTGTTTTAGATGAAATCTGCTATTCTGTAGTTCAAAATGAAGGAATTGTTCGTAGGGGGTGTTACTCTATGAAAAAACTGGATAGTGATCCTTACCACGGGATTGGAAAATGCGTTCGGACCAATAAATTTGAGGATTTTGATGATGGAATCGCATGTTTTTGCAGTACTGATCTTTGTGTTGGGGCTGGCGATAGAGATGATGGTCAACAGCATATTAGCGAATACGGTAAATATAAATATGAGATACATGAGTTTTTCAAAATAAAAGAAAATTAATATAAAATTTGAAATTTTGAAAGGTTTGAAGTGCTACACTTGTGGAAATCCCAACAGTCGCGAATGCAGTAGTATTTTGGCTACCACTGAAGTTCAAACTTGTCAACCAGGTATAAAAAATGAAGATCAAAATGTTACTATTAATTCTTACAGTCTGGTGTTTAATTGTCTCAACGTTACGGCTTAACGTTTAACTCCTCCTTCATTTCTTCTCCGATTTTGATAAAAATTAATTTTTTGGATCTGTCTTTACAAACTACATTTAGACTATCAAAAAAATCGGAAATATATTTATGCATAGATGAATTTTTTTTAAAAATCAAGATTTAATAAAGCCACATCGGGCTGGGGTAGGCTAGTCATTATATGTAAATTTTAAAATGTACTTTTAATTTGCAGGTGATGTGTGTTTATCTGCAATAAACTCTAAAGGGATAAGAACCCGCTCGTGTTACACCTTCTCGTCAAGTTCAGAAAAACTAAAAGAAATTAGCCGGTGCTCATTTAATCAAATTCAAGGAGGGTTGGTAGGTGAGACTTGCTATTGTGCCAATAAAGACTTGTGCATTGGAAACGGTTATGGTCATGAAGCTGAGGTCTTTCGTGTTAGGCAAAGATATAAACAAATTGTAATTTTTAGCCCGAGCCAGGGCTCATCCGATCACAAAGTCTGTCTGTCTGCCAGTCTTCAAACTTGCTCAATCAACTTGAAATTTGGTACACGTGTGTACTGGGTCAAAACAAAAGCTAAGTTCGAAAATGGTCAACATCGGTTTAGGGTTTGACCCGTGGGGGTAGTTTTATTGAATTTTATCAGTAACTATAATACCTAGTTCGGTTAAAGAATTACCCTGGCTCGGGCTATCTGAAGTTGCATTTGAAAGTTTTTCAAATAATTTTAAAACTCATTTTTAATCAAGTTTTTTTTCTCCTCAAGATATAAAATGCTATAATTGTGAATCGTGCGAGAACGTGGATGCAAATACTCCTCTCGTTTCATGTCCTGGTAAAACAATTTAGCTTTGATTTCTAATCATTTAATTATTATGCGGTACAGCATGGTCAGGGTTGGCAATTTTTCATTATAAATTGGAAAAATAGAAAAGCTTTTTTCAAAGGTGAATGAAAAATTAGAAAAAAAGAGAAATATTGTAGAAACATCCCCCGATTTTGGCTGTATTTTTCAATGTTGCATTTTAAAATCCTTTTGAAGATGAAATTTCTCTATTTATTTTCAATTCTTCAACAATTTTGAAGGAATAAAATGTCACTGTAGTGTTCAACATTTCATTTTTCATTTTTTAAATAAATGTAGAGGTTTTTCACTTGAATTTCTGCCAACCCTGATCATGGTATTTTTTTTGCATAGGCCAAAACTGTATCAAGACAGGCACGAAAAGATATTGTGGAACTGCAGTAAGGGCTGGAGAGTGCGTGGCATTCACGTGTGCGTGTAATGATAAGCACGGATGCAACGGGTCTCAAGGATTGACTAAATCTGCCGCTTTTTCTCTAGGCATCGCGATTTGCGTCTTTTATGCCAACCTCAACTGACAAACATACTTCTATGTATCAACATTACACAATTCTATTAATAAAACTTACAAATAAATCTCATAATCTGAACAAAATATTTTATTTGGGAGTTTTTTTTTGGTGTGGATAGCAAAACAACCCGAGATATATAGCCTAACTTCAGAAAGCTTTGCTATGGGGAGGATGAAGGGTCTCTTCTTTAGCTATTAAATCTTGAGGAACTGTAGTAATAATAAATTGTGAAATATCTCTACAAAATTAGGAAATCACATTGAAAGCATGTACAAAAATATTTTATTTGCAGTTTATCAGGCATGGTTAAAAGAAAAATAATGTCTTTTATTTTCATAACTTCAGTGTGAATGTATTTTTTTTGTATTTTGGAAAATAATTTTGTATTTTGACTACCACTGAAGTATGGATAAATTATGCGTTAACAAAACTCTTTCTTTCCTTCAGATTTTAGAAACACATGATTTATTTGTGGTCTTTTGTAAAGTTTTTGAAATCAAAAGAGCCAAGATTGGTGGATGAGGTTCGGAATTTAAAATCCAAAAAAAATAGTCAAGCCAAATGACAAAAACGCACACGGTGTCAGCCCTGCAAACGAAACCATGATTATGCCAGTTAGACCAAAAACTGTGATGGACGCCCAAAAAATGTATGTAACTTAAATATAATATTACTTATTTGTGTATTGCCCCCACTGCCACGGATTCTAGGGGTAGTAGAAGTGACCCTTCTGAACGTAGAAATGTCATTCCCATTGCCATCGCCAATACAACGGTCCGCAGCACATAAGCAATACTCATCGCGGTATCTATCTGTCTTACACTTTCCCACTTGCAGATAGCTTGTCAAATATTTTAGATCGAAACAAGTCCTTGACGAGTCATAATCATTCTTCAATGACTGACATACTTCACCTGCAAACCACGCTAATTATCAAAACTGTGTTTCTTAAAAATATTTGTCTTTTTTCCGTCAGAAACACTGCATTTATTTAAACAAAATATATGTTTATGATTTATTGGTACCTGGTCTACAAGTTGCTACACGATTCAATTCGTGATTAGGATCACAAGGAACATCGACATTCAAACTTTTAGAGCCACATTGGTAGCATTCCAGACCTCAAAATAAAATGTAAATGTACTCCTTCTTTGTGTCATTAAGAGTTTTAAACCAAATACCTTTAGCCACCACACCCGTATCCGGATCAGTGACATTAAAGCACTGAGTTCTTGTAGCTTTGCCATCCCCAACACATAGGTCAGTAGTGCAAGTACAATAATTGTTCTTACAACAGTCCGTCTTTTCTGCTTCATCTGTCTCACCACACGACAGCCAATTAACCTGTCCACTGTCTTTACCATATCGAGTCAAGCACACGTGCTTATTACCTATCCACAAAAACAAAACACGTTTAAATGAAGACCAACATATTTATATAAAAACACAAATACCAGGTATGAGATCAGCTCTTTGGTCACAGACCACATTGGAGACCATATCTAAGGAGCTACAATAGCCTTACACTCATGATAGCACTTCAGATCTGTAGCAAATATTAGCAGGTTAGGTCATGAACCAGGAAATTGTTAAGATGCAAAACGCAGACCTTCATTTGCTGTCCCATTAATCTTTTTACATTTCGTTGATCGGCCTCCACTGCCATCACCAATACACAAGTTACTACTACATTTACAGTTAGAATTACGAATTGTGGCACAGCAGTTAGTTTGTTCGCCAACTTTTGCAGTGTCACAGCCAGCGTTCATTAGTTCATTTTTGTATGAAGATCTGCAAACAGCTATTCGAGCTACCCACAAACAAAAAGAATTCGTCACCTAAAGCATTTTGTTTTTCATGTGTTATACATTAGAAACATTTACCGTCAGAATCTGGTTTTGGACACATGATCTTTTGTGCGTTCGACAAATCTTTGCAAGTAGAGTCATAGCAAGAGTAACATTCAAGAGCTTCAAGTAAAACAAGTAATTTAAAAACCAGGACCAATCATAAATTAATTCTACTTATTAAGTCTACTTCCTGGCTGTATAGGGCACTTCGTGTCGGTTTTTCCCGTGCCGTCCCCAAGGCAGTTATCCGTAGTACAGACGCATCGAGATTCTGATTTCCCACTGCCTGGAATACAGCATTCTGTTTTCTCTCCATCGTACTTATTGTCACAATAAGATTGGTATAAAGTGGAGCCTTTCCACATTGTTACACACACTGGAGAGCCTTCACCTATAAATTTTAGATATTAGTCTGTGCTCAAAATAATAATGAATTGCAAAAATACCAGAAACAGAATCTAAGCAAGTACTGGAAGGAACAGTCATCAAATTGTCACACTGCTGGGCGGTACATGATTTACATTTCAGAGCTTGAGGTAAAAATATGTTTATAATTTGACCTGGTTATAATTGGAGTTAATTTATATCTATAAAATAATAATACCAGTATTTCCAACGATTCCAAAGACTACGACGA
>JAQGBQ010001222.1:0-12814 GCA_034698485.1 Vertagopus arboreus
AAAAAATAGTAGAACTGTACCTTTGATTATACCTCCACCTCCAGCCATCCCATGTCGTTTAGTTAATAAAGTAAATATAATATTAAATCTCACTTCTTAACTTCAAAAATTCGAAAAAATCCAAAAAAAAACACAGACTTAAAAAACACCAGATTTTATATTATCGAAAAAGTCAAACTTGACGCGTTCTATGAGCGAGCCCATCCTTCTCATAGAGTTAACTCGATGATTTTTAGCTACAAAACCCTTTAAACTCCTCCAACTTTTGGTAAACACAGCAGAGATTCAAAAGAGTTTGTAATAAAGGTAAAGGGTTAGAGAGTGGAGTTGTATTAAAAAAAATAGAGCAGATCTTCAATATTATTATTGTAGTAGTCTGGCTGCAATATCAATTTAAAAGAGTATAGACAGATCACTTGAAGAGAATAGTATTATTATGACTAAAGGTCTCTGCTGAAGAAAAGTAAACCATAAAAGTGGTTTATTGTTATCCAATTCTTCACTCATTTCCGCTCTGCTGATCTTCATCATCATCATCATCATCACCACACAAGACTTTCTTAACTAAATTATTATTACAACTCCTTACTAAACCAAGTTCATATTTAATTTAACTCCTTCCTCTATTAAAAAAAAATTAGTAAGTGTGTAAGAAGAAAAAGAAAAGTTTTTTTTTTGAGAGGGGGCAGTCAGTGGGGGTAACAACGCACAGTTCATCTTCAAGTTCGTTAAAAGGAAGGAGTTGATTTCTTGTAATTAAATATTATAAGAGCCTAACTAACTAACAAGTAACAAGCCAAAGTCAAAAGTAGTATTGAGGTTTTGTTGTTAATAAGAAGATTATCTTAATGTTCTTGTAACTGTTGTTGTTATTGCTATTATAATAATCTGTAATCTTAACTCTTACTCACGAGAAGAAGATCTCCGTCACTGATTGTTCATAATAATATGAGAAAGTGGACGACGACGAGCAAAAGAGGAGGCTAGCCAAAAAAAAAGTTCAAAAAGCCAAATTACAATTACCAAAGCACAAGAAGAAGAAAAAGGCTCAAATATTTATTTCAAAAGGTAAGGCCAAAGGTTGAGGAGTTTTTTTTGTGAATTAATAGTAATAAGGTATAAATCGTGAAGTTGTTTGTATTTGATTTGAGTTGACATTTCGATTTCCATTTATTGTTTATCAAATGTTAATGTTGTGATTTTTGTTTGACATTTAGCTCTATTGTTTTGTTATTTATTTTCCATTTCCAGAGTCGTGAAATTGCTTTCCAAGCACTTCAACTGAATATGAGTTTAGCTTAACATTTCGAAATTGTCACACAAGAATTTTTAATATTTCATACTTTCATAGTATTTGATAGTATAACAAATGCAAAAAAGATATAAAAGTAATTATTTTGTGCTGAATTATTTGGTGGTTCCTGTGATTTGCAAAATTTGATTGAATTCTGTTTTTTGTCATAATTTATTTATGAAATCCATTGGATTCGATTGAGTTAATTCCACCCAAATCGGGATTAAGGTAGCAACTGTAACATATAATTTGACAGGTAGGACAACTAACTGCATTACAAGTTTATAAGCCTGCAATACTTGTTCGGATTAAATAATAATAGCTCTGAAAAAGTCATAGTCAAAAGTGCACATCGGAAATTCGGTCTGTCCCCGAAGTAGCGCATGAATCTAATTTCTTTTATGAGTTATGAAGGTTTAATTTAGTAAATGGGTTTAGTCACAATTGTAAGAGAAAGCTTTTGCAAGTTTTTCTATCTATTCCTCTCTTCCAGGACAAAAATTGGCAAAATAGGATAACTATTTTTAAAGCATGTTGTTTGGCATTGACTTGTAAAAAAAAAAAAGGATTTTGGTTTATGATCAGATCTGTTGAAGGATTTACTATTTAAGACTATAAGCTTTTGTACAACTGACCGAATTCGGGGAATATAAAAGACCTTGGAAACTTACCTGGCTGCCGGCATAAAAACAGACATTTATTATTACCCTATTACAGCTCAAGGTTTTGAAGGTGTTCTTAAACAAATAAACATCAAAAACTGTCTTTAGGTTGTAGTCTGTATATATAAAGTGTACTAATTAAATAACAAGGATTTGGTTATCTGGTTTTTCAGGAATTTCCGGCTGTACAGAAATAATGAAGGACGGAAGCAGCAGCAGCAGTAGCATCAAAGGAGAAGATGGAATTGAATGAAATCCACTAAACATTCCGCTCTACTACTACTACTTACTACTAAATCTCAGGATTAAATTTAAAATCATCATCATCAGTATTATTGATTGAGTGAAGCAGTCCGTATTAAGTTACAAAAATAGGTATCCCGTGTCGTGATTGTCATAATTTGGAGTGTTTCAAAATGCCGGAAGTAATCTCAGTTGGAGATTTCATTGAAGAAACTCGGGATGACTTTCATTCTCCAACAACATCAACCTTCGTCTCCCGGATCCCGCATTGTCGCAATGCGGTTAACCATCTTGAAGAGGTCAGAGGTCATTTCTTCATGTTGACGTTCTATATTTATTCATTATAATAATAGCAACAGAGAAACTTGATCTTTATTTGTCTCTTACAATTTACATATGTCCTATTTCCATTCAACGGACGTACGTTGTCAAACGAACAATATTTACTATCGAGTAGAATTTAATGACATGTTATGTAGGAGTCATGTTACATACTTTATTCTGAACTCTTGTATGAGATAACTATTGCCTCGTTGTTATATATCAAAATTAATTAGTTGCAAGTTCTAAACCAAGTTTATTCGGCCAGCACCCAAAAATGTCACAATCGACCAGAGAATGAAAAAGTTTATCAACTCAAAGTGCATGTTTAATCTTATCCGCTCACATTCACACAGAAGAAGAATGATAATTATGATAAATTAATGAATGACGTTCCACATGGAATTTCCTGCTGGACAGTTTTTTTTTAAATGTCAGTACTAATCGGACTGATTCATTTTACCTTGAAAACAGGAAGGGGAAACATCGTTGTCCTGTTCATTTTTATTTATGAGGGTATTCTTCATCGACCCTTGTTGCGTGTCACCTGTTGTTCATTTGTAAATAACTCTATATAATCATATCATTTGCTTGCAGTCAATTCATTTCCATTTTATTACTCTCCGTCCTTTTTTATATATATATATAAAATCTTCTCACATTCTATAATAACATCCATTAGGGTTTTATTTCCTCTATTAGTATCATTAGTATTCGATGTTGGTTAGCCAAAAAACTAAAGATGTATGCTGGACGAGCCTATGATTTTAAAAGAGTAATTTTACTATTAGAGCTACTACCAGTTCAGGAAATGTCAGGAATAGTCAGGATAGACCCTAAGGGTGAAATAACAATTGGATTATTGTATTGTACTTTTTAAAATACCTGTCTCACATTGACATCACATCATTCCAATGACTAATCATCTTTCCTTTTGAAATTGGGTATGGGAATAAATAGACCAGACTAGAGAAGGCATGACATTTTCATTTTGTAGACGAAACCTATACTTTAGTTAGAGAATTCACATAGAATTCAAGCTCCAAAGAATCTTTCAAAATGTTTACTATTAGCTGGTACAAATATTATGTTTCTTTATTTTATGGCATCACAATAATATTTACTGATATAGACCCGAAATCCGAATAATAATGTCTTCAAAATCCTTCTTGCGAACAAACGATTATTTTAAAGTAAAAAATGTTGCATTGATGTATTTAGAATTGAGTAAATATAACTGGAAACCGGATACCTGAGATTATATTATATGGTCAAACGATGTATTGTGAATTTGCTTTACAACTTTATGACCTAGGTCTGAGGTAGTTATAGTTGATACAGTTTTATGTTCTTACTGGTTGTGAGGATTTAATCTTCTTCGCAAAGGAAATGAAGTTTTATCTCTTGTGGGATGAGCCTGGAAACCTGATATTATTATCTCATAAATTACTTAGAGTGATTTGTGTTTAAGAGTTTCACTAATGCTAAATTGTTGGCTAGCAAATGGAAACTCCATACTACAAAAGACTGTGGTGGGGACAGGCAGTCTAGGGTTTAATGGTAGCTAATGACATTAAAACTTACAACCTGTTTTATGATCACAATTTAGTGCCTGGATGCTGACCGGGAAGGGCTTATGAAAATGAAAAAGGCCCTCAAGCAAATACATCAAAGTGGCACAACAAATATGGAAAGTGAACTCCAACTTTCGCGATGCATGGAACGCGTTGGTGGTTCATCCTTGCAACAAGAACCTGAGTTGGCTGCAGCCTTCCTCAAATTTGCCGTCGTTACCAAAGAGCTGTCGAATCTCAAAAAGACACTTGTAAAGCAAACAACATGACCATAATATTATGTCTTAATTATTTATGACCAAAAAAATGGATTTAAGGCTAAACGTATTTTATTTATACTATAGATGCAAAACCTCCAGAACCAGATCCTTTTTCCTTTGGATTCCGTATTAAAAGGTGATATTAGAGGTAAAATATAAATCTTCTAAATTAAAAGAGTTAATCAAAATAAATTTTAAAACTACTGGATATCAATAGTAATATAAAAATAATATTTACAACAACTAGGTGTCAAAGGAGATCTCAGAAGGCCTTTCGACAAGTCTGTAAAAGATTATGAAGCCAGACATTCCAAGTTAGAGAAGGTATGTGGAGTTTGGAATTTTTCCCTCAGATATTCAGAGGAGAACAATATGTTTTCTGGAATATTATATTTGAAGTTGAGTGAGGATCCAATTTACAAAATACGATGTTTATTCTTTTCAGGAAAAGAAAGCCCAAGCGAGAGACGCTGGAATGTTTCGAAAGGAAGTGACTCCTGCAGAAATAGCCGATGAGACGGAGAAGGAAAGAAGACTCCTGCAATTAAATTTAAGCGACTACTTGGTGAAAGTCAACGATATCAAGACCAAAAAGGGTGTCGAGCTATTGAAGCACTTGGTCGAATATTATCATGCTTTAAATAGGTATGTTCTACTATTATGGCTTATGGCTAAAAAAAAAAAAAAAAAAAGTACAGTTCTTCAATCAACAAATTCTTTTTGCTATAAATACATCATTATAGTGTTTATTGATCTTTTTCATGTATCGTGTTGAATGCACAGTTATTCATTCCCAACTCGTGTAATCCATTTTTTAAGTGAAATTGATCCTAAAAGTCAGCTTTTTTATTTGGGTTACAACATTTCATTTGAGTTTTGGGTGTAACCCACCTCACGCGTGTCTATAAAGTTACATCTCTTTGTGATTCCATTTCCAGTTAATTATGTTCGAAATAAATTCATTTAGTATTATGTTGTCAGTCTGACAGATAGACAGGTGAACCCATTTGAGGATTAGTTAGAATCTGTTTTTTAAATTGAATTTAAGGCTTAAATCTATCGATTGTAATGGAGTTTTCTCATCATTTTTGACAGCTATTTCCAAGATGGATTGAAGACTATGGAGCATTTTGGTTCATACGTTGGGATCCTGTCACAAACATTGACAAAAATTCGACAAAAACAGGATGAGGAGAGACGGAAACTTACAGAGATGCGTAACCTTCTCAGGACAACCCCTGTCTTGGAGAAGGAGGTACATAATCTTGCGTTCGTTCCCGTGTCCGGCTCGCTTATGAATGTACTTGTTTTTATTTATTTATTATTTTACTTATATTTTATGTTTACAATTATTTTGAGTTTATATTTGCGGTGCTGCTGAGTCCTGAGTCTGTATTTGATTCCTCAATTTAATAAGGTGAAATGAAAGTTATTTTGACATTTAATGGTTTTTTCTTATGACTAGCTTGCCAGCGTAAACCCGCAGTCTGGGCCTAATAGTTACTCTTTACATCAAATGCAAGGGAATAAAAGTGTCGGAGTTACCAAAGTTGGCTATTTAAATAAAAAGTCAGATGGTAAAATGCGAAGAGTTTGGCAGAAAAGAAAGTGTGCTGTTCAAGATGGGTAAAGCAATAAAAATATTTTAGAGGCCTTGATAATTTATGACATGTTACTCGAAATCTAATTTTATGTGTTATTTTTTTGTAGGTTTCTGCAAATATTTCACGGGGATGAAGGGAAGCAACCAACGCGAGTTAATTTACTTACATGCCAGTTGAAAATAGTTTCCGAAGACAAAAAGTTCTTTGATCTGGTCAGCTACAATCGAACTTACCATTTGCACAGTGAGGATGAAGCCGAAGATTGGATTTCTGTTTTACTCAATAGCAAAGTAAGGCTTGAACATTGTAATATTGTGATGGGTGATCAATGTATTTAATTGTGTGTTTTAGGAAGCGGCGATGGCCAAAGCATTTGACCAAAAAGTCGATAATGATGGCTTAGTCGAGTTAACGCAAGCCATTCTTGGTCATGTTCATCGTCTTCCTGGAAACGACCGATGTGCGGATTGTAACTCTGAAAAAGGTACCTTTCGATTTCATATCACATTATGTATGTCAGTTTTTTTTAAAAAATTGATGTAAATTATGTTTTATATTTCAGAGGTTACTTGGTTATCTGTCAATCTTGGAGTAATTGTTTGCATCGAATGCTCAGGTAATTTAATCAATTACAAACAAAAATAAATTGGAAATCTACTAAACTAAAATAACGTATGATCACCTATTCACTTTTTTCAGGAGTTCACAGAACACTTGGAGTGGGAGTATCCAGAATTCAGTCAATTTCTTTAGATAGAATACCCCCATCACTATTAATACTCTCTACTTCTCTGGTAAGGAATATTTTGAAGTTAACTACTACAATTTTAGATTTTATTATTAATAATAATTTTGCATGTTTTCATATAGGGAAACAATGTAATCAACGACATTCTAGAGGAGAATCTAAGGTCTGATCACAAACCTCATGCAAATGCAACAATGTATGTCATATTTTGTTCAATATTTAAAAAAAAGTATTTGCATATAAATATTTAATTAATTGTTTCTTAATTTTATAAGGGAGGAACGAACTGATTTCATTCGATCAAAATATGTGGATAAGAAATATGTTGCACCAATTTCTTTCGATCCCGAGCTGCTCTCAAGACGCGTTGAATTGGCTATAGAATCGGATGATTTGTTTTTGCTAGTCAGAACATGGGGTAACTATATATATTAGTTAATTTAGTAAATGAGAAAGTCCATCTTACTGATTCTTTTTTAATTTTCAGCCCAAGGTGCCAAATTAGGTCAGCCGTTTCCATCCAAGGTATGATAGCTCATTTTTTGCCAATAAAGTATGCACATTTTCTGTGGTCTAAAACATTATTAACTTGTTTCTCAGGAAAACGGTGAAACACCACTCCATGTCGCGATACTCAAGTCATCATTACCGATCGTCGACTTCTTGGTTCAGAATTCTGGGGCTTCGGATAAAAAAACCAAAGCAGGCTCTACACCTCTCCACTATTGTGCCATGTATGGAAAAACAGAACCAGCCAAATTACTGCTTCGTGCTGGAGTAGATTTACAAGTACAAGATTTAGATAAGTTCAACCCTCTTGATGTTGCACGGCAAAGAGGTCATAAAGCGGTGGAAGATTTGGTAATAAAAACGTTTTTCAACTTTAATATTTTATAATTTACGTTGCTGCATTGTAACTTGTGCTTTTTTGTAGCTTCTTCATGCAATGGAAGGAAAGAAGACACTGTTTGAAAGTGTTGATTTCGACTGGAATTTGGGGGCTGAGGATTCTACGGTAATAATATTTCACGACTATTTATAAGATGAATTTCCTTTCATACGGTTTCATAGCCTGATATTATTATGTTTTTTTATAATTTAGGACTTTTCTGATGATGAAGCAACAGTTCTGGATGATCCCTCGCTTACACCAGAGAAGAAACGGAGACCGAACTCTTTTCTTATTGAAAGTCCTTACAAATCAAGCAGTAAGAATAATTTGATATTTTGGAGTTGTCAATCAATTGAACACTTCTATATTGTTTTTTTGTTACATTTTACAGATGACCTTCGAAGCGGAATGAGTACACCGCTATCTGGAGGAACTTTATCCTTTAAAAATTCCAAATTCAAAAGAAATGCACCACCCCCTCCGTCCCCGTTAGGAGGACCAGGCCACCAAAGAAGTCCTTCTGATACATTAATTGGAAAATACGGTGGACGACTTGTATTACCTCAGGGAGATCCTCCACAATTACGAAAGACAAGTATACCCACATCGCCTGCAGTGACTTCATCGGTCTCCTCTTCCCAGCTGATGCAGCACAGCACTCCTATCAGTACTCCATTTAGTATTTTAAATAACTCTTTAAATCTCAGCAGTTCCTCTATCACTCCATCTTCACTACCTAGTCCCATAATTTCCACTTCTACAGTCGTACCAAATGGAACAAAGACATACCCAATTGATCTAGGGAGTATGAGGGTAGGTTTCTATATTTTTTCTAGATAGCCAGTAGTATTTAGAATGCAAAGTAATTGAAAATGAAATTGATGTTTTAGAAATGTCGTGCACTTTATGACTGTGAAGCTGATAACGCGGATGAAATATCCTTTCGTCAAGGCGATACGATTCTAATAGTCAATGAACGGACAGAAGATGACAATTGGATGGAAGGTGTGGTATTAGACGACGAACGAGGCAATCGACGAGGGCTAGTGCCGGTATCTTTCGTTGAGTTCTTATAATCGATAGAGTTTTATACAAGCCATGTCGCAAACTACACATAAACTGTATGGCGCTTCCATAAACCGCAAAACCTTTTGATGACCTAGGATGTGACTCCCCAAGTAATTCGACCTTACAACCTCAACCTGCAAAATAGAGTCGTCTTTCTGAAGTTAGTCGCATGTTTACCGCATCGATCTTTCCTCATTATTATTCTTCATATAAATTGTAAGTTGCTGTTAGAGGCTAACACTAATAAATCACACACGCTAAAAAGTGTTTGATTATATTATATATATAGTGGTCGTTCAAAAAAATTGACCTCGTAAGTACAACAACCCCAACTCAGATAATACTAGGCTAGGTAAACTCACTTTAAAATTATAGCTTGTGTATCTCTTTGAGACATGAAATGAGCAAGTAGGAATGATGGCTTGACGACTTGTCTTGTGACAAAGATAAGCACGAAATTTTTATAGTATTTGGTTTAGTGTCTGTGAGTTGTACCTTTTGTTGCTAGAAATTGCAATGCAATAAGTATTTACATTAATTTTCTGTTTTATGATCATGATTATGATGAAGAGCATGTGGATCATTCTCATTCATTAATAAATAGCACACCGTCTCAAGTGATTCCATAAAGAGCAAGTCTATGTGATAATTACCGGATCAGATTACCAAGATCTATAATTGAGTGGGTCGACATTTAAGTACCATGTTCTGTTTTATTATTATTATTAGTATATTAGCATAAATTTATTTATTGTATCTATAAAAAATATATTTATTATTACAAATTTTCAAACCTAAGTAATTAGCAAAAATGTTTTACAACCTGAGTTGACCACTGCATGTTAATCATGTCATGACGCATAATAATAATAATATTTTACGGACCTTGTTTAACTGTCAGAATTTATTTATTGATATATATGTTCAATTGAATATAATTATGTATATTTGAAAGTCTTGAGTGTTAGTTTTAAATTATATTATTATAGTTGGATCCATATCATGTAAGCCAATACTTGTTGAATTGAATAATTCAGCGTAGAATGTAGTAGTGCTTTTACTAAAAATGGAAAATTACATCAAATTATCAATCAGCCTGATTCAGTCAATTATTTAGAAACAGGATATAGAATAATATATATAAAATATTTATTTCATGACTCCTTCACGTTACCAATATTATATGTCAAGAAGATTAGCTCTAAAAAAAACTTGCAAAAATAGAATTATTCGCAATAATTTTGAAAGTCTTATACTGTATAAAAAACTAATGTTGTTGGAAGGAGTTGGGGTTATGTATAAGACGAGGATTGATAATTAAATTAAGTTACCTACAGTATACCTCATGACCTCATCATGTAATGTTCAGATGCAGACGAAGGACTGTGTTTACTTCCCTGCCTAAATGAAAGCAGTATCAGTGCATAATAAAAGCTGTTTAATTGCAACAATTTTAAGCTCGCTACATTATATGAGTTTTGTCTTATCTTGTTCTACTTTATTGTAAAATCATATAGTCATTTGATGATCATCATGGTCCATTTAACTCTTAATAAGTTTTAAAAAAGGTTAAGTAGATGATAGACAAGTTCAAGAATTCAAAATCTTAGGAATCTTATCAGTTGACGTGGTTATCTGCGGGTACTCGTTGTAGGAGGTTTGGTTATTTTTCAAATGGTTTGTACGTAACAAGTTTTCACGTGTCTAGAACGACCTATGAACGTGATCTGGAATAAAATGATGAATTTATTTAATTCTGGAGGATCAGGGAAAGAGTAGAGCTAGTTTTAACTGTCAACTGTCCTTGCACATTCAGTACATCTTCATATGTTGATGGTAATTGATTTGAAGATATTAAATATGAAGATTTAGATGCAAAATGGATCATACCGGTTGCTTCCTGATTTTTCACTCGCTCGTGACTTCAAGAACGTATTACGTGAAGTACTTTCTGATCCCCTACTACTACCGGTCACTTTTATCAAGATGATTTAAAATTAAGGAAGTTAAATCAACAAGGATGAGAATTTCATCATAAATAAGAAACTAGTAAAAGTAATGTACTTAGCCTTGTTTTTTTTAACTGTGTCATATGCATCGGCTGTTATTTGTTAGTATTGTAAATACATTATGTATTTTGCTTATCTTGATCTTAAAATGCAGACGCATTTGTTTGCTACTACTACTGCTAGTATTTAGTAGGTGAAATAGGATTTATTTTGGATTATGGATTATATAGTCTTATCTCAAAATAAATAAGTAAACATGTGGATTAAAAAAATAGAATTGATGACGACTACAAGAGGTCATAGTTTCAGCGTCTTAATTTTAAAACTAATGTGTGTGGCTGAGGGTGTGTCTCTATTTAATATTAATAATCCATATCTTATCTCAGGCCAAGGTAATTGCTGGGGTTTGGAAGTTTCTTCATTTGAATTCGAGTTTAATAATGAGTCATACATATAATCCTTGATAATCCTAGTCTAGAAAAAACATCCGTCTTAAAATCTATTAATCTGTTTTATAGTCAAAAATATTTGTCAGCATTTGCATATCTAAAAAATCCCATGACGCTTCAAAATTAGCTAGAACCATGCCCAGCGTCAGACGGCACGGGATTTATTTTATTAGCTACGTGATGTCTGTCATCTATAAGATGACTCTAATAGATAATGAATTTATTACTGAACATTCGTTTTTACACACTATATGCATTTATAGATTATTGGAATTATAGATAGCTTGAGTACTTATCTCAAATTAAATGTCATCAGAAGACTTGGATATATCAAGAAGAATCCTAAATGTAATCAACTGTTGCATTGATTGTTTACTTATCCAAGTCTCTTAAGGATTCGATTGGTAGGATCGGTCTTCAGAATTGGGTTGGGCTGAGCAGGTTTACGATTCTTAATTTGTATTTAATTTTCATATCCTTATAACGCCATTATCTATGTACTTATTAGATATATGGATACTAAAAGAGGCATTGACAGCTCTATAAGTACAAAAAAAATCCAATCCCGAACACGAGACGCTCATAAACCCATAAACTTTTAATCGTAATATTGATATTATATAAATCTAAATGTACTGAAAATATTTACAAGAAAACCTTTCGACTAGTACATACCCTATATTAAATCCTACCCGTTTATGGTTTCCATATTTTCTATTTATTATAATCAAAATTTTTGTTCATCGGATTTTTAAATATGGTTGAAGTTTTTTTGGAAGTTAGTTTTTGTATAGTATTAGCGAAACATATACTACGAGCTCGTATGAACTTAATTTCTGAATTCTACACAAACCGATTCATTTCCAGTTTGCATAATCTTGAACGCCTAATTTTTGGAACGTTATGACCTTTTTCCATTGAAACCCATCGACACCGTCTTACATCCAACCATTTTGAAATATCGAAGTCTAACAAACAAAACAGTTTCCTTCTGAGCAAAAGCTCTTAGTAAATTATTATTATTAAACATATTTCATCAAGATTCTCATATGAAACATCACAGGGCAAGACATTATTATTATTAAATTAAGAAGCGGTCCTAAATGGACAAGAAGATCACTTGTGTCCATACACATAGGGCAGGCATCCATCACGTGAAATCGACAAGCTTGTACTATTATACCCCTACTGGCTTGTATATAACTTTTATGATAAGTTGACAAGTATAGACCCAGATAAGCTATAAATTATAAGTAGGTACTTGGCTCAAATAAATAACAAGACATGACTGAAGTGTCATAGTATCTAAAATATATTGATCTGCACTATGTCCCCTGGCCCGATAATAATAATGTATTCAATAAGGGGAGCTTCTTCTTATTAGCTTCATACATAACTCCCCTTTTAACATCCAAGTTAAAGTTTTTGGGCTTTATTTTCTACTTAAAGAAGAGTCTGTTAAATTGTCGAACTAGTCGTTTATTAACTCTGACCAGTGCTTCATCTCTCTTTTACTTCAACTTAAAGTTCTAACTGTAATAATTACTTGGTGTCAATTTTTTTAAGTGATTCTCAGTTTTTTCTAAAAGTTTAGAAGTGATCTTCTTAACCTTTGCAACCTCAGTCAAAGAAGATTGTGCCATATCAGTCGTCTTCTTCTAGTGGCAGCCAACCTTTGTCTCATCATCTT
>JAQGBQ010001223.1:0-12807 GCA_034698485.1 Vertagopus arboreus
CGATCCTGTGGATGAGTTATTAGCTTGGATGCCGGACACTCCGACGTTTGTCTAATTTACATTCCTATACTATACAGGCCAATTATCCTTCAAATTGAAAATGTAATGTAATCCAGTAAGTCAAAGTATGTAACAATCAAGGTGAAAGTTTCAAAAAACACATAGTTTTAAAACAGCAGCTACCTCATAATGTTTATGCCAGTTAGTGTCTTTAAATATGTTACCACTCGTAAATGTATGTTGTGGAATATAACGATTTTCTTAACTCTGAAAAAGTGCAATTAAATATCGTAACTTAAGTCTACTCAGATAATACCTCTACACTCTGGTCCAGCCTTAAAATGCCAAACCTTTTATAACAATGCAATAATTAAATGAAAAAAAAAACTGTAATCATGAAAGTGTGATTAGTATTATGCCATACGATCAAAAAAATATGTTATTATGCAGTGCAACTCAATAGATTAGTGTATGTAACAACTTATGTTAGTATTTGTAGTCGCCCAATTAATAAATTCGTACGCTGCCTTTTCAATGCAAAACAAAATGTTTATTTTGATTTTACTTTGGTTGGAACTTGGAAGGAAATTATTGGAACGTATGACAATAAGATCAAGCAAAGTTATAAGAAATGAATAATAGTTAAGGGATTTTGAACATTCATAGCTAACGAAGATAAAACTCTGAGAAAACAACGAGGGCTATGAAGACTGTTCTTTTTTATCACCAGATTGTTGGGAGGAGAGTTTGGAACCGGTCTGATAAACTGTGTTATTGTATCCCATGCGATTTCTTGTGATTTCTATAGCCAGGAATTGTATTCGAGTAACGAGGATTGTGTTTTCTTCCGAGTACTCCGTGAGGCAGTTAAGTCTTAACAATGTACCAAAGCTATAGTCTTCGATATCTTTCAACGTCTCACAGAATTGTCTCCATTTCTAACACACAATACAAAAATGTTTATAGTTGAATTACAAGAAGCAAGGGTTCCAAGAATGTTTTAAATTCAATTTCTATATACGTACCTCTTTAGCAGATTCTGATTTTAACTCGTCCACGGGAATGTTCACAACATCAAAGTCTTTGAATTGAGTACGAAAACTTGTATAAATTCGATCGTCGTCTTTCTTGGTTAATTTCAGCAGTTTTGGATCCACAGAGGAGATCAACTACGGGAAACAAAAGTCATTTACCATTAATTCTGATTATCGGCACGCAATTAATTGTAAATTATCTCGAGGTAATCTTACGTTGAAATGGATCTCGGCATATTCGACAGCTCTCATTACCCACATCTGTTCTACGGTCGCGTCATTAATGTATTCTTCGGCAGGACGGTCGATATAAGATGCGGCAGAGGCAACGGAGCCAGCATCCTGAAAAACACATCAAGATAAGGTTAATTAGAAGAAAGATCACGATTTAAAATAAAATGTTAAATAATGATTGAATACTTACGAGTCCTGGCGCAAACGACATTCTCACTTAAATTAACTTGATAGTTGATCCGAGATGCTATAACCTGCTTGACAGTTAATCACTGTAAATTTTAATTATAATAAAATTATAATGAATATTGTTTTATTCGTATCCGACTGTTAGATTTGTTGTCTTCATCAGCAGAGAAAGAACACGATGAGCAAGAAGATTGAAATTTACAACGCGGGATATTTAGCCGAAGCACATGGATTTGTTTGTGTTATATTTTTGATGATTATGGCTATTTATGACGAGCTTTAATAATTTATTGAAATTCAAGTTAATATAACATTTTCGGCTAATTTTGGTTTGGTTTCAAATGAAATTAAAAATGACAAATGCAAAGAAATTGAACAAAACAAATAATTTCAAATTATAGCATAAATTTATTGTTGTGCAGTAACTGCACTCTAGTGCAATTCAGAATTTAGAATTTTTTTAAACTTAACAAATATTTTACTAAACAAGATTAGGTCATAACATACTCAAACTACATGTTCAAGTTTATTACATAAATAATTCATCGTATTTAGAATTACGTCTTTGTTTGTAGTTGGTGAGCTAGAGTTTGAGCCTTCAAGTAATCTATGAATATATTTTTGCAACAAAAGGCTGGGTCATTTCGGTCATTTCTTTGGAGAGTAAAACTAAATCACAAAAAATAAATTAATTTCACATCATATTGAATAATAATTCATAAATTGTTGAGCTGATAAATACCTGTGAAGAGCGATTTCCATCTCGGTCCACAGTCACAACCACTTTATCGATCTTATTGAGATCCTTTAGCATTCCTGTTCCACTTCTACCCATGCTTGCGATGAATTTATCATAGATATTAACGCTTCTAAATTTTAAAAAACATTGATACAATTTTATGTTCACAAAAATTACGATTGAATGATTATGTTACCCCATCATGTCGATGCATTCAAAATAGCAGTCTGGATCGCAATAAACTTTGTCCCCCTCTGCCATAATCTCCTTCGTACATTTCGAATTGGAACACGGGACCAATAAAGAATGGGGGCTGACAGCTTCCAGTGGTTGTTTTTCCAATAAAACGTAAGACTGAGCGCTGGGCGGCGTATAGAACTTCAGTTCATATTCGTTTGCATGATTGTCAATATCCTCCACTGCAGTTACAGCATCACTAGAATTAATACAATAAACTTAAATTAGAATTAGCAATGTTTTTATGGTTATCGGATTGATCTCGTACTCTATGTCCTCGAATTCCACTATTACAAACAGACTTTTCACCGGATTGTTAGGATGTGAAGGAGAAAGCTTGACTTCTTCGATAGCACCATATTTGCTAAACTTTCTGGTGACGGTTCCCTATAAATTAAAAAAACAAACATATTTTATCATTTTTATAAGTTTGAAAATTAAACTCAGGTATTCAATATTTTTTCACAAATTAAATCTAAACCTTCAAAACCACAATCTTTTATTTCTACTCACCTCGTCCCATTGTATTGGAGCATTTCGAATTATAATGAATTTCGAAATTCTTCCTTTTCCTGATGTCATAATTAATTTTACGGTTTATTGGATTGTCAAACAATTCTAAAAAGAGCACCGCCAGACAGTTGCACGTGAACGATCTATTCTGGAATGATGGATAAATTTTAATAAATCCCAATTCCTACAAACTCTCAATGCAAATTTTGAGTTCATGAATTTAATAAATCAATTATACAATAATTTAAATTCATACAATGTTTGAATTGAAATGTATTCAAAATGACAATTGAATTATTTACAAGTATGTATATATAATTTATTATGCATATCAATAAAAATTAATGTTGATTTGCCATGAATAGTAATCATTTGATGAAATTTTTGTCTTTTCCAAAAACATTTTCATATCACATAAGGAAAGTGTAAGATAGGAGACTAGCTAGAACGAACCGTACTTAATATTTAAAAGTTACATTTTCGTAATTTATTTTCAGATTTGTTGTCAGAATATTTTTTATATTTCTCATGAACTGCAGGACAAAATTTAGAATTAGAGAATGAGTCTGATTTATAATTTACTAGTATTAAATTAGGAATTACATTCTTAACCCTAGAAGTTTTTTAGGCTAATTTTCACTCCAAATTCGGGTTTGTTATTTCTAGATTAATTTTTTCTGATAGATGTAAATAATTGCCTAACTTATGTCCATTTTCGTTGTTTCGTTTCCATGTTGAATTCGTACTCAATTAAATAGACATTTAAAAAAGATACATTACAGTAAAAGCAACAAGAGTAGAATCGAAAATAGTATGTCAGCTTAAAAATGAACTGTTCTGACTTGTTTGTATTTTAGAAACTATTATATAGTATTATTATTTGAATAATGCCATGCATATGTAGCATAAAATGATTTAACAATTTACCATTTTCGCTTCGCTATATTTCTTGTCAAGACAAGATTGGAATAAACTTCGATACATTATAGAATAAGTGTCCTATATATTTAAGATAGGGAAAGGATTGGTTTTTCATAACTAGGTAATAGAACTAAAGTTGGTGGACATCTGCTCGCAAGAAATTTTGAAGTCTGCCTTGTGGCATCGTCTTCGTTTTGGATCATCATCTCAACTTCAAAACCGAAGATGTTGAATTCGATCGTTGGACGAACAAGGCCATGCCATGTGGAGAGCACGCGATGGAATTTTAAACCCAAAGATCTCGAGCATACGAAACAGCCGTATATTTTAGAAGAAAAAAAGAATCCTTCGACCTCTAATGATTATAAGGGTTATAAGGGCTGTTCTTGGCTTAGTTGTTTCCTTCAATCAACGCAACCACTTTCCGTGCCCTAATCATCTAAGAGTACAACCTAAAGGATGATATTATTATTATTGGTTCTGTTTGCCTCAGTCTGCACCTGGCCTGTTCTTCTTCCTGTTCAACATCTGCTCTTTCTTTTCTTCATCTTCTCAATCCAATCTAACAACATATACACTGCACGAGTCTCGTCCACCGACAAAATACAAACAAAACAAATAATGCATAGCACCTCACCTACCAATTTACACATTCAGAGACAATTCTTAAATCCTTTCTTACCTTTTGAGCTTTTGCACCTTCTCCCAAAACAATAAGTACCTGATTCAGATTTATGGCTGTGCTGCTACTTGTTGTTCAAGATATTATTCTTAGTTTCGTTCGGACTCTGTGTCCAGCTTGGGCACACTTCAGACTTCATGATCAATGAGTAGTAATAATAATATTATATTGGAGATGGGTTTCGATAGTCCAAATTTCTAAGGTTGTTAGAAAATAAAAAGTATTACGAACGTAAATGCTAGTTTCAGAATGCAATTTGTATGCATGTGTTTTCTATTCTAAAATTTTACGTATATTTGCATTGAATGTCTAGATTAGAATAGCTGCTTTTTGTACTAATCGTATTATAGTAACAATATTCATTTCATAGTCTTCACAGCAATATTACTAGAAATTTTGAGGCTATTATATCTAAAGATATGCGTGTTGATAAAATGTAAAACAATCGGCAAGTTCCAAAAAATGTTTATCATATATAATGTCAATTCATTAGGCGATCCTAAAGGCTTGCAAAAAACCAGTAACTCGCGTGTACTTAAAATCTAGAATCATTTGCACTTTACAGGTTCGATGGCAAACCCTGATTCATATAATTACGGTTTCGAGGCGTATGTGTCGGGATGAAAAAGGCGACATGCATATGAATTATGTATAACCCCAAGTGTAAAAAAAACTGCACGTAAACAACGATGCAGTCCAGATGCCGGCTGCTTTATTACTTGCGTTTTGCAAGGTGCAATTCAAAGACCGGTGGTGAGTGCATGTGAATAAATCTCGATTCATTAAAACTGGAATGTAAATCCTCTGCACCCTGTTTAAAACTCGAGCAGGAAATTATAATCTTTGCCATTCCTTGCATGAATTTCTTCGGTTTTTTTTAACAAAACAAATCCTCCAAACTATGGTTAAATCCAACATGCCATCAATGCCATATGTTTTAAGACATTTTCATAATCCTTCTCACTTTGGCTCTGGTTTCTTCATAATCCTTATTTCTTGCAGATCGGTTTTCAGACAGAAATAAATATATTTTGAAAGCCCGACCTGCCTCCACTCCATATGGTCGTAGGACCACTGGGGAAGGATTTCTTTCTATTGAGTTATGTACAACTTGTAGCTCTTTCAATATAAGATTATGGTGAAATAATAAGTTTGAGATCTAATAATGAGCTTTGATGCTTTTGCCTACACATACATATAATATATGTTACTGTAAAGGAACTGACATTCAAGCTGAAATAGTATGTTTCTTATAAAAAGTGCTTAAAGGTCTTTTGGCAAGACGACCCTTATTCTTCTACCGTCTTAAGATCCTCAGCTGGTGGCTGTCATGAAGAAAAGGTCTCTTTTGAATGCAGCTTGCCTGAAGACCAGTTTTGTGCGGTTGTTGTTGGGTAGTTGCATTCGAAAAACCTTTCAATAATAATATAATATCTGATGGCTGGCAGATGTTCAGTGGCCCACACCAACTGCTCTTCACTTTCAGTATTATTATTTCAATAGAACACTGAAATAAGGCTCTCTTTAAAACTTGAAACGTTTTTCTTAATATTTATGGCCAATCTACTGTTTTATGATCTCCGCGTCTTCAACCTTTTTTATATTCATTTTTAAAATTGATGAAATAGACCAAATCCGTGTCAATAATCATTCTTATGCGGATTTTAACCCAGTAACAATGACTTCTTCTACAGAATTTTGAATTTTAGTAATAAGGACTTTTCAAATTAAAATTAAAACCACTTAAATTATTCAACATTATTTTAGAACTGGAAATTAAATCTTAAACTAAATTCTGTAATCGCATTAGTCCCACCTGATCCGAATCCATTGGGAATAAATTTTAGTATTATTTTAGCAAAGACTAATTATCCAATATTTGATTTTTTGGATGTTTATATTTATAACAAATACACACAGACAAGCATAAAATTATTGAAATAGATCCAATGTAGCATGAAAGTATTGAAGAACCTCAAGATGCTGTTCGTATTCTTAGCCATAAATAATATCGTGATCTTTGAAGCGTTAAAATAATCATGTTTTTGAAGAAGACTGTTTTTCATGGCGCGAGCTACTTTTTCCGATATTCATAGCCGATATACATTATCATTATCAGTTGGGTTAGATAAGGCAATAAAGGGCAGGAAATTCTGGATCCGCTGTGTAGTCATCCATATATTACCAAATTAACTGAACAGGGGCCATTCCATATGCTGCCCTCCAAAATTACAAAATACCTACATGAAATAAGGGCCTTTTTTGAGCTTTTGAATATAAAAATTGAATGAGCCATGCCATATAATGATATCGTATTAATCCATCCATCCAGGACTCTTCTTTCGTTCGGTGTATCGTAAATAAAGTAAAGGGAAGCAATTTGAAAAGCATCTGGTCTCTCTTGTTGAGTGAGGACCGAACCAACAAAACATAAAAATGAGAAAAATTCCTATAGAAAAAATGAATGCAGCTATACGAAGAACATGTACCCATAAATATATTGTTATGCAGTTCTGGTTAGATAACAAAGTACGAGCCGATCTAATGATTCCATCCATCCAACATAAGGGCCCCTCTTTTATATAGTAGACGGGGATGAAGCGTAAGATGAGATGAAAAGGAACACGTTCAAGACCCTTGGACCATTTCTTCTATATGCAATAATACCTACATACATTAAGCCTTAAGTGAATTGAAAAGTTGAAATGCATTGGGAATATATACAACTGGCCAGTTAAATACTCACATGAATTCTCAGCAACGTTCAGTCTTCTTTGAGAAGCCAAACTGAAAACCTTTTCATAGCCTGGAACTAAACCAATTCCTTGCTCCAATTCAGAGATTTTAAGGCTTACATATATTCTCCTCGGTTCGGATTATTATCTCAGATAACTGCAGAAAGATTTACAAAGTTGGAAATAAGTAATAAAATCTTGTTATTTGTGAGCACTTTTTAACGACCGTGGAACTGAAAAGAAATTCGTTTCTGAAAGTGAACAAATCATGGGATTGAACATTTGAGTTTGATCATTTTTATGTGTAAAAGTTTTTCACCAAGTTGGATCATTTTGTGGTTTGTGATAAGTACACTGAAATACTCTTAATATTTCTTGTGTGATTGGATACTGGATTTAAAATTAACTTTGAAATTCGGTAAGACAATTGTTTTATTAAATTTTATTTTCTACTTTTTCTTTAAATTAATTATTAGTTTAACGGAAAGAAAGTATTTGTAAAATAATAATAAATGCTTTAAAAATAGGTTGGAGAACCAATTTCTAAAAAAGTTAACAATGGCTAAGCAAATTGGAGAAACCCAGAAATCTGGGAAAGTGGGATCAAGTTCACGAAACCTGAATTCCATGTTATCAATGTGTTATGGAGTCATCATGGGATCTCTTCAAGTTTACTTAATTGTACAAAACGTCTGGAAATTCGTTAGGTTTGCTGAGCTTCCATGGCCTTATCAGCAAACCCCGACAGCAGAGCTTAATGTATTTATCGGATTAAACGGTTAGAAAATATACCCTATTATGACATGAAAATATACGAGAATGAATTGGAATGATAAACTAACTTGATTTTATGTTTTTTTTGTAGGTCTGGCTGTCTTATTCCTGCCTTTTTTCGTTACGGCTTGTTTCTTAAAAATCGGAAACTTGGCAAATGATAATCAAATGATTGGAAAACGACTTAAATGCACCGAAGAGTGGTTTACAGTTTTGACATCGGGTAAAATAAAAGACTCTGGAAATATCTTCAGCTCTATTTGGACTCATATGGGACCAATTTCATCGTTGATCCACATAATTTGCAGCGTTTGTCTCCTATTCCCTCAAATAGTGATGGAAGCTGTACTTATCAAACATGGATTCTTAGCTAAAGGTATGAATTTAACGTTTTTAACCTTTGGTTTTTATTCTTACGAACAAAAATTAATATCTAATTTGTTAATTTATTGTCTAGAAAATGTATGGAAATCCGATATGGACTTTATGAGTAATGATGACCAAGAAGATATGGTTATCAGACCGATTGGAAGTGACACTGGAGCTATTGAGGCGATTGATTTTGTGAAAAAAGTGTTTCCTACAAAATCTCGAAATGATGTTTTGAAATTGGAATTCATCAACTATGCCCTTGCACTGTTTATTTTCTCAATCCGATATGCTCAAGTGTTCTGGGCAAGCAACAAGAAGTTTGCAGTGGTTCTTGGACTTCAGCAGATTTTAAATAATGTTCACACCCTCATCTCATTCTGCACCCTAACCATTCTGTACAAGGTCCACGTAGCTGGTGTTTACCAACCGTCAACCCCTTTCCTGCTCAACAGTCATGTCACCATGTTGATCTTTGCCATTTCCCTTACCGTACTTTTTCTGTCGTCCACCGTCCTCTATTACTTGGGCTACCTCAAGTTTGCTTCTTTTCTGCAAGAAAAGATTCGCAAGCAATACGTAGCTTGTCCAGAGGAGTCTTCATTCTATGGGTAAGAGAATGGTTGCAATTTTCTTCTATATAATTAACTTAAATTGCATATTCAGTCTAAAACATTTTTTATTATTTTATTTTACAGAAGCGGATGGGTTTACTTTCCACATAGTGCTGCAGTATCAATTGCTTTGGCCTTAGCAGCAGCCCAAAGTCCGTTGGTTCATGATGCTTTCATCGTTTACCAAATTTCGGCTCGGTCTCTTTTGTTGGCATTTCCCATCAGCTCGGCGGTACATTTTCTACTTTGGGCTATTCTTTGGCTATGCCTAACCCTTACCAAGACTTGGGATTTCCATATTAATGTAAGTTAACAACGACATAAAAAAATTATATGATTAACCCATCACAATTCATGCAGAATTTTTACAAAGTTGTTTTAAAATTTTTATAGACAACACAGCCGGTTGAAGGTTTGGAAACTGCTGGTTTATCTGCCGAAATTACAATTGATCTAGCTGATAATTCATCCAATGGTCCATTTTCTCCTTCGTTACTTGTTATTAGCGAAGGGAAAGCATTTTCTGTGAACGATATAGAAGACCAAAGATCCATTTTGGCCCTTGTACCCCAGGTAAATAATCAAATGAAACCTTATAGCGTTCATAAAATTAATTTTTATGACTTATTAAAATCGTGTATTAACCAAAATATTATATATTTTTTTGTTACAGAAGGAAAAAGTGAGTGAACCATTATATTGGCAGAAACCGAGTCAACCATCAACCCCCAGTTGTTTATCTTATAAGCAGAAAGATCATTCCAAAATTAAGTACATGCCATGTCGAAAAGAGGTTACATTTGACGACGAGCTTCAATCTCCAAGGTATGCATCTAAACATTTGTTTTCATATTATAACTTTACAGCTACCAGTATACAGTTATTAACTGAACAATTCTCTATTCACAGATATTACTCGAGGCCACCAAGCCGTGCAGACAAATCAGAATGGCGTAGCGGTGAAAATTGCTGTGCGAATTCTCATGGAGAAGAATTTGATGCTGGAGAATATGCTTACCTAGCCGGAGGACGAAATAGTCAATTAGTAAAGCAAGCTCAAGAACAAAGACCCATTCGGGCAAACGAGTCTTTATATGGACAACTTCCAATGAAATCAAGCTTTGCTGACCGAAGTACAGTCGCAAGTCCAGTGTCCACAGTCGATTCCTCCAGCGGAGTCAGTTCTATTAGCAATAAAAGCCATTTCGGACCACCGTCCAGTTCCGCCTCATGTAGTCAATTTTCAGAGAGCATAATCTCCACAGGCGAGTGTGACCAAAGGAATTCCATTGTGGAGCCTACAGCCCATTACGAACCCGTTCGAATGCTAAGTAGACGAAACAGCGTTAGATCCTACGTCCATTCTATCCCATGTGAAGGTGACAACCGTCCATCTCAACGATTAAATGAAGATGATATTTATGGGAAATTAAGACGAGGAATGCCCCTAGTTGGACGCGCCGATTCAATATATTCAAGTGGAAGTAGTAAATTAGTTTGCGATGCTAGGTTTAATAAGTCTATTTATGAAAAATCTCCTGTAGAAGTAGATTCTAGGTGTAATTATTCCAGAAATAATCCTAAATTTAGAGACGAAAGTAGTGAACAATTAAATGAATCTAGTAGCATTGTTGGTCCTGTTACTTCTAATAATTCAAAGCTTTATGGTTATCTTGATGATATGGGTCCTCCAATTCCACCCCCTTTACCAATCTTATCTTGTGTCACCCGAAAAAGTATTTCGTCTGTGCAATCCCCCTGTGGAACTCAAGTCATTTAAAACAGTATTACACGTAGATACTTATTTCAATTAAGTAGATTAATTACAAATATCAGGTTATTTATATAACTTTGCAATTTGTTAAATGCTTTAAAAGAATTATAATTTTATCCAAGTGATTAATTATACATGTTAGGTATAAAATATAACTTGGATTTGTTGCCTCCTTTTTATCCTTAAGACTGACATATAAAGTATTAGAAATATTCTGAATCGAATTTGTAAACTAACTTGTGCCATACCTCTATTTTATGTATTTGCAATTAAAGACTCAAGATCTCTTATGACATTATGAAAAACAAACATGAACTTTTTTTTTCAATATTATTCATAAGTTTGGGAAACAAAAAAAGGCAAATAAACCTTGAACCATATCGACATTAAAATTAAATTGACGTTTTCATTGGCATGCATATGAAAGAATGAACTGATAACTTTTAAGAAATTTCGGATTTCTATATAATACTTTAGAATTTAGGACATGAAAAAAAATCTCAAAACCGACATATAGATTTCAAGAAAAATCAAAACTTCTAAATTGAATTAAAACTAAATGTATAAATTATGATTTTTTGAATAAAATGATAATGTTTTGAAATTGAAAATAGCATTTTAGTTATTCACAGAGTTGTTCCTAAAATTTCTAGAAATATGCTAAATAAATAGTAATTTGTAAAGACGTTTTTACTGATTAGTTAATAGTTCAATAGTTTTCTTTGATTAGGACGTGAGGTGAATTGTGCAAATTGCCTTATATCTGTTACCATCTACCATAGCAGCTTTCACTATTCAAAAATAATACTTTCTCTATGAGTGCTTACCCTAGCTCCCTCAATACTACAATGAATCAAACCAAAGTTAGTTTTTCATTTGATTGATTTTCAATAATTTATAAATGCGAATAATAATAATTGTTTTCTTCAATTACCAAGTAAAGTACCAATATTTACGCTTTCTCTATCACTTCAGTAATATTATAATCCATGGTCGAAACATGAAAAAGTATATGCATATCTATATAAATAATAATTCCCATTCATATTACATGCATATGCAATTGTCATAGGTAGCAATTTTATTTGTACACATTTGCAGTGTACACAAAAAGACTAATTTTCCCTCTTTTAGAAAGTCAATATAAATTCTAGAAAAAAATGCCATGAATCTGGATTACATAAAATAATCATAAAAAGACAAAGGATTGTTGAGTGCTCAGAATATCCGGTATTCGATAATCGATTAACTTGATTTCATGTTAAATTACATTACATGTAAAATATTCTTCTTGACGAGAACAAAAGTTGGCAAAGGGGGTTAATTTCACGACACGCAAGACTTAACATTATTTATTTTGCTATGGAGTCCACACTCCATGAAATCTGTGTTAAGGAAGGATTTCGACATTTTGATGGGATTTTTTTTAATGATTATGGTAATTTGGTTGTTTTGGAGCAGAAGCAGTTGCATCATCGTGGATTATACATACTGACATACAGAGAGCTATTAGAGTCTATATAGCTAAAGAATAAGATGGGAAATAAGACGGCGGGCGTTATTAAGGTCCTTACCTAACTAACGCTTTAGGAAGGTGGGATGGAGAGTGTCGACAAACTAAATTTAGTGAGGGATCAGAGAACTAAGGATATGATTCTTTGGGTTAGTAACATAAAATCCATCCATAAAAAACATTCATTCACATTGTCCGTTAAAAATTCTCTGGGATAGGATTGGACAGAACAAGTCTCTAGATACAAGACTCAAATCCAATCTAGTCCTACAAACTTACTTTACATGCTTTATCCTGACTTCATAGCATACTTATGTACTATAAGACCTCCCAAATAGTGTGGGCGAGTTTTTTATGGAGATTAACTCAAAGGATTATACACACCGAGGGAAGATAGACGTACCTAGATAAATTATTATATTTCAACGCAGGACAACATTGCAATAGCTAGAATGAGAAGAGTCTAAAACACATTATTA
>JAQGBQ010001224.1:0-12804 GCA_034698485.1 Vertagopus arboreus
GTATTGACAGAATTCAAAACCCTCTAATTTTGCTTTAATGAGATTGCATAAAAATTTGAGGAATAATGAAAATGAGTAGTTGAATAATACAAGATTGTGTAGAAATTATTTAGCTGAATAAATATTTTCTACATAAAAGAAAATTCTCAAAATTGAAGTTACATGTTTCAAAGTTTCTTAACAACATTTTCATTCTTCACAACCAGAATAAAACAATATTAACTGATATTTACGTAACCTAAATTTTATCAACAAAATAAATCGAAAGTTTACAAAAGCTTGATCCTGATTTTCTGATCGAGAATCAGGAGTTGATTATCTGAGAGAATAGAAGCCTTATTAAATATAGAATGATTTTGTATGATTGGAAGCTGTAATATTTTATTTCATTTTATCTCTGTGATATCTTGATTTTTTTGATTCGCAAAAATGCGTAGGAGAATATCAAATGAATAAGAAATGTAATACATATATTCATAGGTTAGAAAGAAGATGTAGGAAAGGATAGGTTCTAAGAAAACTTATTATGTCCATCATGCTTCAGTGATTTGGTAACGTTGCTCCCAAGACGGTATACATAGACTTACTGTGAAATTCCCATTTCGTGATAGGAGCAATGGATATGCCACATCTGAATATGTTGGACGTGTCGTGAGCAAGGATGAGAGATGCGACATAAGCACCATATCCCCATCCAAAAACAGCAATGTTGTCATTGTCAATATAGTGGAGTCTGTCAACTAAGTCTCTGTGGAAAACAAATCAAATAAAAAGTCATAGAAAATTCAAATCAGTTTTCCTGTCAAGAGCATCAGAACTCAGAACTTTCTCTTGGACTGGACAAAATGAGATTTCGATGAAAGCAGCTGAATTCTCTAGTGAATTATAAATGCAAATTCCGTTCCAAAGTTAAACTCAAGTAGAACAAAGCAATGTAATTTCAAATGCAATGACATAACGAAAATACAGAATTTTTACTCTAGTACAAAGAATACTTATTATTACTACACAAAGAGGATTCAGTGAGAATGGCAGACCTAAGAGCTTCAATTTGATCCGTAACTTCAAGTGTACCCAGGCTCCGATAAATCGCATGTCGAATGCTCTCTCCTTGAAAGCCTGTACCACGCCCATCGATTTCGACCACAATATAGTTTTTCTGGCTTACCAAATATGCGATCCAAGACAAGCCCCACTTTTCAGATACAAGCTGAGATCCTGGCTCTCCATTTCTGTAGAAAACAAAGACGCATAATTCAATCCATCCTGACAATAATGTCAAATTCAAAGCCTCCTTTATGTTCTTTTTGTTAGAAGAAAGGAGGTTAGTGAAAGTGACTGTCAGATAGGTTTTGAAGACAGCACTTTATTTTTAAAGTTTGAACAAAAATTGTTCATTATTTTGTTTTGAGATGACAAACGAAACTTGAGATGAGAAAAACAGGAAACCAACAATTTATTATTTTCTCATCCATTGTTCAATTTGTTTTTTCCAATTACGAACAACAAAATGCAAAATATGCTTTCTCTTGTTGACATTTAATAAGGCTACATGATGATGCAAGATTCGTGTAGTAAACTTACACATGAAGAATCAATGGAAATTTGAACTCTTCTTCTTCTCTTAATCCCGGAGGCAGATATAGTTTAACTGGAGCCCTATATCCCCCGCTAACTTCGACAGGGAAGGTTCTCACTACTGGAAGTCCCATGTCATCAACTTCCTCCTTAAGAGCTGTGTTGTTGTCAAGAACGTATAAAAGGCGGCCCAAGGGGGCACTATGTAAAGTCACTGTGGGCACGCCTGGTCCTAAACACTCCCTCACAAAGTATTGATTATTAGGACTAAATGTCGCTTTAGTGTACAAACACGGGGAAAGTTTTAATAGCATTGTTTTTGTTGTCGCTTTCTCCGACACATTTATGGGCGGGATAGTGATGTTTACTAACATCGAGTCTGTAACACTTATGTTCTCTGCATTAAGTATTACTGACCCATCAAGCACTTCTGTCAGCTCATCTGGTACCATTGAAGTCCCCTTTGGATACTTTTTCGGCTTCATTGATATCGACGAGTTTTTTGCGCAAGTTAAACATAATGGAGCTACAATTACGGTTGAATTTGATGGCTTCTCTGAACTTCTGTATAAATGACGTTGGCCAACTTTTCCATGGGGAGCACCTAAGAAGTATCTGAAAACATTTAGACGAAACGATTCTTAGAATAAAGTTCACTTTCTCCTCTAACCATTTTGACATTGCTCTTCTTTTGTAATAAATTGGACGTTGAGGGGTTGTCGTTTTTGATTAAGGAACCAATAAGCTTAAGAAAAATCAATCTAGTAGCACGGAAAGTTTCCAAGGAAGTTGACTGTACTTAACAATTTTCTCTGGAAAGTCTCTACTTGCTACATGTCGAACCTAAAGAAAAGGCTTTTCAACGACTTTCCCAGCTTCAGGGACAGGATTTAGAGAAATCCTCTTAGAAAATAGAAGGCATGCTTTCTCCATTGTACCCAAATATATAACCAAATACAAAATACATCCGCGCTGGTCACGTAGATAGATTTGTAACTAAAAGGACTATGTCAAGCATGGTACATTGCAGATAAGAAAGGATCAGGCTCAGCCTTGGAATTGGATCTTTGGGACAAAGGAGTTTCTCAAATATTAGTTGCAGACTACAAAAGACATGAGAAGAAAGTCTCATCCGTCTTTCCTTATATATTTATAAGGATTATCTTCTTAAGCCTTGAAAGCCAGTTACTCTAGGCGATAGATCAATGCACGATAGAAGATACATACATTATTTGAAATGGCAGAATATGTTATTTTGACAGAAAGCTAGAAGTGTCAGGTAAGATTAATAAGAGAGTTTATTAGAAGATTGCCTCAAGGGAAAGTGATTCTGAGTCAACTTACATGAGTTTGTTCAATTGGTCCCAAGTGACGATCTGCGTGACTTCAAACGGTCCATGTGTTATTGGAATTTCCTTACGGCTGGCAATATCTAACCATACGACATGGTGGAAATGTCCTGCCTCCCCATCTCGCCACGGAATACGTAGTAGACAGCTTCTTACGTCTTTTGAGAAGAAGGGGTTGTCAATAAAGTCCAACCATCCAGTTCCATGATTCTTTACTGTATAAATCTAAATAATTTTGATAAGTAAATATATTAGAGAAATTAACAAGTTTTTAGGTTACAAATGTTTCAGAAAAAAACAGATTCATACCTCTTGGCACACCCATCTTGAGCCACGACAGTTAGAGATTACTGAAATGTTTTGCCGACGATTCATCCACACTACATTTAGCAGCTCATTGTTTATCCACTTAACTCCGGTAACATAATGATCTCTATAATTTAATGAAAATATGTTGGATACATTTTGTTTTCCAGAAATTAACATTTAAATAATACAGTTTGTAGATTTCGTACTCTGCATCTACACCATCAGGAGGTTTTAAAGGAATGGAAACAAGTGTGTTGGATCTTAGATTGACTGCTGATAATTGGATGGAAGGATTTGTTGTTCCAGCCTATCATTAAAAATCCATTAATGCTTGCTTTTCATTTTGTAACAAAAATTATTAAAACATATCAGACCTTTGGGTAGCGCAGTGTTCTAAGTTTGGGATATGATAGATTGTCCCCGTACCAGTGATAAGACGCTTCACCAACCAAAGAGTCATTAAAGGTCGCATAAACTAGATATTGACCCTCTGGAGATATCCATATAGCTGAATTTGATTTTAAGATTTCGGCTGCAACGAAAAAACACAAAGACAACCTTAGGACTTGGTCTACCAGAGACTAGACTAAATTAACATACAATGTGTCATTATCAAGTGCTTGACTTTGGAAGATATATATTAGAAAAGTATACTCTTTTGATATTTTCTCTTTGAATTGAGAGAAGATTTACTAAAAGTTCAGAAAGAAAATAACGAGTTGTCCACATCATAAAGTAATGTCACACGTTCATATGTGTCATCAAATCGATCCGATTTATTAACTTTACCTTCATACAGCCAGTCCGGTATTCCATGGTAGACAACTCCAGGCTGACCTGTTTTTGTAATACGAAACGTGCGACTACTTCTTGGGTCAGGCTTATAATAAATATCATTCTCGTAGACAAACACTAACGAGTTAGTTCGAGGAACCCAGCCTGCCCATTGAATCTTTGGCTGTTCTTGGTCACGACTTGCTTCTTCAATTGGGGTTAACGCTATTTGGAATCTGGAAAGATCAGAATGCTTGTTAAACAGCTTCGAGTAATCCAACAAGAATAAAATGAAAGGTCACTTACTCATTCTCAATATCATAAATTGTATATTTTGCAAGGAATGAGTGCTGCCAAAACTTCTGGACTTCATGGACGAATAATATAAATTTAAGATCTGGAGACACAAAGAATTTGTCTGCAAAAAGCTGTCGCTGTAATAAACAAAAATATGACTTTATTAGCTCTCAATATTTTCACACTTAAAATAAACTTTTTATGATAAAAAGTCTGAAAAATTGCAACACGTGTCCTCTTCGTCAAGCCAGGATCATAATTACTACTCTCACAAACACTTATCCAAGTTGGAAGAACAGACTGATAAAATTTAATGAATGTACATTCAAACGGATAGATGAAGTTTAATACTCTTGTTTTATGAATACTTGGTAATGTTTCCCATCATGTTGAAAGTGGTTTGGAACGAGAAAAAGCTAACCATTGGGATGCATCAGGAAAAGCTTCAAAAGCTCTCAGACTCTACCCCATAACACCTGCCCATCTACTTTGCAAATCCACTCTTTGAACTTTTTATAGCCGTCGTAATGCCGTGTAATAAAGAGACAGGATAGTAGACCAGCTTCAAGTTTCACCATTAGATCTTTTGGACAAATCCATAACAGCAATCAGCAATGATAACGAAATAACCTGGCAATAAACGGACAGCGTGGGCTCATAGTTATGATATTGCCTCCTATATTACGTCGCTTATCCACCAATGTACTTTAATTAAGCTCAGGTTTTAATTATATCCTGCCTGCCTCCTTCTTTTAGCATTCGAATAATTACAAGAAAAGCATAAAGTTGGTAGAGCCTAGATTAAGTAGTTGTAATGAAACAGTAGATTGCTTGACTAGCTTGTGTAAGTAACGGAATCTAACTAGAGTAAAAAAAATTGGATTTAATTGTAAAGTAACTAATTCCTAATCATGAGCATATTCTCTATTCTACTAATGAACAAAAATAAATAAGTAAAATTGTGCTAGAATAAAAGCTGAAATGGAATATCAATTAATTTAAAGTACAATGTCCACTTTCCTGAATATGATGATTGATGATTAATTCATTATGGATTTAATACAGCTGTGAAAAAAAAGACTAAAATATTCAGGTTTACTCCGAATTTTAAATTACATTAAATTTTAGCTGACTTTATGGTTTATTTTTAAAACAAAATGTACCCAGCAGATATTTACGGAGATAGGGAAATTTTTGTTTAATTCTTACATAAAATATAATAAATACAACAATATGCAGACTTGAAAAAAAGAAGCTGAGCATAACGGCTTTTCTTGTCTTTGTGATTTCGAGAATTAATTTAATGGAAATTTCAGATTCATTCGCAGATTCTTACGCATTTTGTAATGTGCTTGTAGACTACAGGTTGTAGGTATTTCATTTATCAAAGCACTTTGGAGAAAGTCTTCTCAAATAAATTGAGATTACGTCGTTAGCTACAAAATGTCACAAATTTTCTTTCTCCTCCTTGAAATATCTTCTCGAACTAATTACTGCATTTAGAGCTTTTTCACAATTGTTCATAAATTATGTTGTAAATGCAATCTATTTAAAGCAAAAGTTAGAATAAGATAACTTACGAAAGTTGTGTTGGCGATGAAAGGGCGTTGACTTAATGTCTCCACGTTGAGCAAAGAAAGTCCCCCCAAGTAGTCTCTAAATAGTAGCTCTTTATCTGATATCCACGTGCCATTAAAAGGCTGGGTTTTGAAACGTTCTGATGTGACATCGTCTATAGTAATTTTGCGTCCTTTGACCCTTGGCCCTTCGTTAGGTGGGAGGAGTAAATAAATGGAGAAAAGAATGAGTCCAAGAACAGCACAGATGACAAGTAGGGCTATTAGAATCCCTTTCCAATTTCGGTTCGAGGGGGCTGCAGCCACGAGCTCCTAAGAAATAAACAAATCATTGTCAATTGTGGTTAACATTATTAGAAAATCTGAGTATGATTAAGAATTTAAATGGAGTAGTAAATGACAGATAATCATAGATGTGTCTTATGTCCCAAGGGTCATTAAACATGTATCAGATTTTGCGACACACAGTCACTCATCCCCGCACAGCTTTTGGCAGTTCTTCTGAGTTAATCCTAATCTAAACTGAAATTCTGTATGTGATATAATATAAAACCATGAGGGAATTTTACCCAGACAACTTGTACTTGTTGTAGTATCCCCTTTAGTGTAAGTGCTTTGCTACAAGTAAACAAGTAAAGCCTAAGGAGTAATCCAAAACTAATACAAAACTAAGTAAATGTAATCAACCAAAATGAAAGGCAAGAGGAAATTCCACATTTAATGAAATGAAATGATTGCCCTCAGGAAAACCTAACTAATTACAATAGCTGTCCTGGCTTTGTTTTTCTTCCCATGAGATTTCTCATAAGCGTAAGCAAACACTGAAATGTCTGCAAATGCAGACTCTGCTGGGAAACTATCTATGAGTTACATAACGTAGCACTCCAGAAGATTTTATTTGGTTTAAAAATTACTTCAAATCTAATTTCCAGTGATCTACAGACATTCCTGCAAATGTGGAATCTAAGCTTGAAATATCAGTAAGCACCAAGTTAGTTAGGAAAGTCGGGATATTCTTTGAGATTTTTGAAGTAAATAGGAAGTATAATTTCTTTGGTTGCTCAAGGGTTTGTAATTAATTTAGATACTAGGCTACAAATTAAATTCCAGAATGTTAGAGATCCGCATTTGTGAGGCCGGAATTTGTTTTACTACCAAGTTTCTATGTAATAAATCTGTGATGAAACGAGTGCATTTTATTCAGTCAAATTTCTAAATAAGAGTTTATGAACATTAAAATGAAAGTTGCAAGAGTGAAAGCCTTCACTAACAACTTCCACTGCAGTTGATATTACCAAAATTATTGGAATCGTTCAGATTCAAGTCTTGCCGAACAGAACTAAATTACAAAGTATAAGAAGATGATTAAATTTGCGTTCCAGGAATCTTTATATTCCATGCCATCAAAAATACATAACAGTCAGTAGCATCTATAGATAATTCTGATTTCCGCTTGATAAATAAAAGGAAAAATTTCATTTCTATATCCAATTTCAATAATCAACGAACCCAATGAGAACGACAGATATCCTATAAACTTCTCTCTCTTTGAGTCTCTTTGAACAACTATTTAACGCTTGGTTCGATGGAATTTTCAATTTCGTTTATTTCTATCTCTGTAGATCTTTCGATTCAATTTTAAAGCAAAGTCAATAACGAATGCAGTCATGTTTCAGAATGAAATTCCTCATGCGAATTTTGTAAGCTCAAACTAGCAAAAATTTAATCATGGGAACTGAACTTTAGAATAAATTTACTCAGCTTCGGCTAACGGTTAACAGACGAATTTTCACTAGTTTATCTTTGTTTTCTTCTATTTACATACTCATTCCCAGCTTCTGTGAAATACTGTGAATATGCAACAGTTGAATAAAATCAATATGTCAGTGTACATAACCTACTACTAAAAGCAACGTGTTTGCGTATCTTTCAACTAACATTCTCACCGCTTTTAGCAACGATCTTCAAAGAAAGATTTGCAGCTTCAAGTTTCTTCAGTGGAAAAGTATTTTTTAATACAGAAAATGGAAAAAGGGTTCGGGCTATTTACTTGAAATTTGAATACTATAAGCACTTAACAGTTTTGTGTATCTATTCCAAAAGTTTATATTTGGTGAAAGTCCAAAGTCACAATGCCATGCATTCTTTCACCACCAAGCCGTGCTTCATGTAGCAAAAAGCTAATACGCTTGGCTTCTTTAGCTTCTGCTGCTGCAAATACGTGATAAGGCTTCATCTCTATTCATTTTATTTTCATTAATTCGATCAACGCTTTCTCCTAACTTTTGATTTTGAAGCGTTGAAACATAAAGCTAATTAATTGCCTAGAGGTCCAAACTGAAATTAACCAAATTTAGTGACTATGGAACTTTCCTCATCAGAGATTTTAAAATATATGAGTGGAATAAAGCTCATACTAATTTAATTATGTCAATGCTAAATGTCCTTCAACTAAGAGATAGAATTTTTTAAAGAAATCAAAAAAAGACTAAAGGAGCAACTTTTATAAATTCGAAATACAAAAGAGAACAAAGATGACAAGGACAGGCTTAAGTAGATTTATTAGATTTTTTCTCAAGTCACTCTCTTTCTGTTCTACTCTACAAAAAAGTACAAACTTATCAGGACATGCGAAAGAGTAAAATCTTTCAAACACGAACAACGAAGAACCTGAAGAAATAATCTGAATCCGCTACACACCGTCAACCTTAAGTTTAGAGTTTTATTTATTACTGCTACTCCAAATCGTTGTCTTTTCTAACTTACGACTGTGTATTGTTTCAAGAGAAAGTTAACAAACAGTAAGCATTATTATTGCGTCTAAAATTTTGGAACCAATTTCATGATTTTTTCGCATCTTATCCTACAAAATTGAATGCAACAAGACAACAAATGTAATATTATTATTGAAATTGTACTCTTCCTTTTTTATAGTGCTCTCTTTCTTGAAAACATTCGAGGAAATGTAAAAATTAGATTTCACCTGTACGAACCTTTGTGAAGTCTTTGGCATTCGCAAGTGAGTAGGCACTTCGACTGTTCAGTTTAGGTTTACTGTCACGTCCCCCGCTCATGATGACTTTGATAGAATATAATATAACTCTAGGACTCCAGATCTTGGCATTCTTTTTGTAGATATTGGAATGTCAGATGATGAAGTATTATACAAAAAAACGACGGGCTCTCTTTTCTTTTGAACTTTTGATATCTTATCAGGTAATATAGGATTTTCCTTCACATAAGCTCAATTCAAGCCCCGGAAGATCTACTCTCAGATCAAAATGACTTCAGAATAACTTCCACCTTGGATTACCTCACGTTTCTATTCCTGAGAATAAGAAGTCTCTTGGAAAAGCTTTTCTAAATCCAGGATCACATCCTAAATGAAATCACGGCTTAGTTTTTCTCTTTTTCTTCCTTCAAATTCTTATGTCAGAAGTCTTAAAGATGTTTTTAATCAACGTTATGAAGTCAGGGTCCTTATCATTTTCTATCAACACTGACACTTACCAAACACTAACTAAACTAGCACAACCTACCACCGATGAAAGCTCAATTTACATTAAATGGACGGCAAGAAATGAAAGTCGACGAGTTGCTGCTTGTTTTAAATTGGAAACAAAAATACTCTGTATTTTTTCTAAATCTATTATTTATGTATTTCATCTGCAAGATGAAAAACAATGAATAAATTACAGCTGATTGTTCTGTAATATTGTATAATAAATTATCCTTTCTTGTGAAAACAGATCTACGGAAGAGATGGATTGCGTTATGCGAGAGCGATAATTGATGTCAGCTGGGGTCTCAGGAGATATAAAAGTTTTCAGTAGTCTAATAGTCCTTAGATAAGGGATTGTATATTACGGGAGGATGATAAGAACGTGTGCCAAGAGAGATGACGAGAGACTTGGAGAAAGGCTGGTAGGTTGTTGGCCATGCCAAACGGGAACTGGGCTCTGAGCTCCAAGTCAGCGTGTGTAAATATTAGGGAGTCGAGGGGGGTAAAGCACTCCTCCAGCTGTACTTTCCTTTTTTCACGTACATTTTCCCCACAGTCAGCGTCTCCCAACATCCGTTATCACTAAAGCCTCTAAAGGTGAATTTTTGTTATCCACCACCAACTTGAATGTGACATATCTGTCAAGATAATTGAGATCTTCAGTATATCTCTTTAAGAAGAAGAAGAAGTGTGTATCTACCTTCTTCGGTTGACAATCAAATGGTATTAAACCTTACGTGACAGTTTCTCTTGCTTCTAAAAATATCATTTGATACATTACTGGTTGTTGTCAATCTATATTAGACTTATCAAAGCTTATCTTTACATACTGTTTTCATTTGCTTTAAAAGTCCGGAATAATGGTACTCTACCTATATTATTAACCGAACATACTTAGTAAAGTGCAAATAATATTAATAATTAACGAGTAAGTTTTAGTCAGAAGCCCAAATTAAGCTTTGAAAGGGTGACGTGTAGAAAGGCTTTATAATTGTGTAGAAAATGGTTGATAGATAAAAGATGCTGTCACCACTTGATTTCCTAAATTGATTTTAAGGGAAGTCCATCCTCATTATTTGTGCAAGCTCTCTCTCTCTCTAGTACTTCTTGCTGATTGATAATAGAGAAAGTTTCTAACCTCATGACAGACTAACTGCGCGTCGTGAAACGGCCTATAGAAACTCCCTCTGCTCTTACTGTCTCAGTTAACTACACTCCGTTTCAGGAGAAAAGTACACTCTCCTAATATTTCCTGCATTTACTTTCTCCCATTCATTTAACCCAGGGACTGATTTTGAATTCAATACTTTATTGCTTCCTCTGAGTGCACGCTGCGTGTGTTTTTCGTCTCACTAATCCAAAAAACAGGTCCCAGTAGTCTGCCTGACTTGGAAGAAGAGAAAGTAATATTTAGGAGCAGATGCTCGCTAAAATACAAGCAATAGAGAATATGCATATTAAATACTATCTGAGTTGAAGTTTTCTCTCTTAATATGCATATAAACTCCATTCAGACACCCTGTTAGTCAGGCTGTAGCCTCTTTGTTCAAATTATATTTTGAAGTACTTTCTCAACATCAGCTCAACACCACAAACAGTTGGTGTTGTGTTTAGCATACTTTACGAGGAATGCGGTTGCTTTCCAACGAAACTTTATTAATCCATATTCTAATCCATTGTTTCAAAGGAAAAGTTGCTTTCGAGAGGATAACATTTCAAGTCGTTGAAGAAGTTACAAAGACCACTAACTTCATTTAGGTACATACAATGGGATAATGCATAAGATACGAAAGTCGACAATACAATGTGAAGCTTTCACTTTCAATAATTTGATTAAATTCATTGTAAATGGCTTTAAATACAAAGTTCTAGCTTCTAATTTAATATAAGTTCAAATGAATTCAATGTTAAAAAGGTTATTTGAAATCAATGCTACTTTACAATTTTGATATGTAGTCTCTAACAAATTCTCTGAGAGATTTGAGATATGCATTTTACATTTAAATATTTTTTGGCGAATTGTTATCCAAATCTGTTAACAGATAATGTATGTTTAAGAGTTCTCAAACAATTGTGGTTTTAATATTCGCTGGTTTATCAGTTGCATAATTTGTATCCGAATTAAAAATGTAGGTCACTAAGTTGAACAAGGAGTACCTGTCTTATAGACAAACACTTTTTGTCCCATTAGTTTTTGTATTCTTTCTAAAAGTGTCTACGTTCATTATATATGATGCAAACAACCTCGAAGCCCCATGACGTGTGTCCATTTTGTTTAAGTAACTTGAGTGAATCCTGGCAGAATTGCTTTCATCACGTCCATGAATCCTTCTCTAGTACTGCTACCTTAAGACTAAAATCCTAGATGCTATGCAGTCTTAAAAACAATTCTTGTTTACATAGACCATGTTTGTATAAAGCAAATGGCAACCCGCTGTTTTTACAAGTAGAAAGCTTTTTTGAGGTAGCAATACTCGAGGTGCAATTCGAAAGTTCAAAGATGCAGGCGCAGAGATGATCTAAGAGTAAATATAGTTTATGAAAACGATGCAAAATATTAAGCGAATTGGTAACACGTTATATTTTTATGGATATTATGACAACGACATTTGACTTTTGCAATAATTGCACATCTTTCGGAGGTTTTACAGCCTATGATAGCAAAAACAACAAGCCTGTCAAATAATTCCAGATTATATATATTACGAATGACTTTTTAATGCATCTAAGAGCTTGGACGCATCACCCCTTTCTATTTTGTAAAAGTGAGAAACTCGCTTTTATAAAACTGCCTTAGCTATAAAGGTTAGTAGGACGAAGACGAAAGTAATAAGGTTCAATTTTATGTCTTAAAGAACTCTGAGGATCAGCAAGACCATTCCCATATGCTTATTACGTCTGAATCGTTACAATAAACACGAATGAATAAAAAGATCGTAAAATTCAGAATTTTTCCCGAAAATCCTCCAGGGCTTCATAAATAACATTTCGGGCTCACATCAGGCACTCCAACATCCAGGAATACGACCTACGAACTCACTAAATTACAAAAAAAGACCAAATGGGTGTTGGTAAGAAGGTGCGCAGTGAAATTAGCTTTCAATAGTCTCGCTTTTCAAAAAGTTTTGCTTGCTCTTCCGGCCAGTGATCACAAAGAAGAATGGCAGTCAGATATTTGAAATGATCGTTTTCATCTTTTAGAAATAGCTTTTAGAAATACAAAAACTTTTTTGATTTCTTTGGATTCCATTAATAAATAAACTTTATGAGAACAAAAATATTTATTGAAGTTGAGAGCAAAATGGCAGATAGATGGATAGAAAAAATACCTTTCTAACAGTTTTTGACTTCGACGTCTGCCCATGTAGGTTAGGATGGGTTATATAACCAGGATAGTGGACTATAGGCATATTTGTGG
>JAQGBQ010001225.1:0-12788 GCA_034698485.1 Vertagopus arboreus
CGAGCTATAGCCAAATTTGCCCGACTTGGCGGCAGATGTAATCTGTCGCCAATCTGGATGTGCTCAGTCCAACTCTGTTTGTGAGCTCCTCAAAACATTTAATTAATGTATTTTCCTTGTTATTATTATCATCAACTTGAATAATTATAAATTAATTTGACCTTTCCGTCCAGTATTTCCTTTATTCAATTCTGTAACATCAGGTAAGAGTAGAATTACAATAATAATAATAGGATGATTATTAATACTTTATTTTCTTTTGTAGCAGCGGATAATCAAAATGTCAAAGAAATCCAGCCAAGCTACAGACAAACGAAAAAACTGCTTTGAAGAAGAGGGATTAGAGGATGATGAAAGATCCTTTGTCAACTCTAATAATGAGCCGATAAAGAACAAACAGGAGATTGGAACGCCGTCAGAGGTAATTGTGGACAGTCCTTTGGAACAGACAGTGGGTCACTCTGGAATGGAGAATGCAGGAAAGATTGAGATTCATGATTCGTCAGAAAATGTTGCCATCGATGAGGTTGTCGATGCATCAATCAAAGATCCAGACATGATCACCTTTCGAGAAAACATTGATAGCGGTTTTGCTGTGAAGCTGCTTGAACAAGAAAATAATACAAACCAAATCGATCCTAATACCAACAATTTACAGAGTGAGAATCGCTCTGTTGTTGGTGACACTTTGGAACAAGACGAATATCCCATGGATCTTATTGAAAAGAATATTGATGGATGTTTTTTATATCTCCTTGAGGTAACTGTAAAATTTAAAATTTTTAAACATTACTTTATAAATCATTGATTTACTCAACTTTGTTTTTCAGTTACAGCAAATAGATCATTTGGAAAGTAAAAGTGCCGAGGACCAGATAAATATGTTGATAAGTATCAACAGGAAGAAATATGAACTGGAGATGGCACTGAAACGTTTAACGGAAAATGAATAACTTTATTGGGTTTGTGGAGTAACAATCGAAACTATTGGTTTATTTATTTTTTGAAAACATTTGATCTATATCTCTGTTGATTTGTTATTGTAATGTTATCGCAGTCATATTATACTTTGTAAGTTTATCAAACAAACTGTCAACAAATAGTACATTAACTACACTTGTCAAGTTTCTTGTTTGTTATACAAATGATCTAAGCTGATTATTAAATAGTTTTGGTAATTACAAACAGAAAACATTGGCATTTTTAATTAAAAAATAGATTGGTTATTTAAGGAAAACATGGCATATCCATAAAACAGATATAATTCCAATCTCATTCTGTTCATTGACAAAGTTTTAATGAATTACTTAAATTGCAATATACAACCACTCATAACATAATCCAAACAAATTTTAATCTTTAGAAACTGACCATTCAGCTATTTTCATACGAGTTGTAGACTATATTCGTATATATTTTTCTTACAAATCCGAATCTATCATATAAAATTTCCTCGAGTAAAAATAAAGTTTGTTTAAATGGAAACACAAACTTTACTAGCTCTCATTAATCAACCCTTTAACCATTTTCATTCATATTCAAGGACTTGAAATAACAAACATTTTTAGCTGAATTTTAAAAAACGGCCAATTGGTCTATCAGACCGAAATATCAAGTTACTACTATAAAATAATAATTATTTAAAATACATAGTATAAAACTGTTTATGGTCCGAGTAAGTAGTAATTTATTAGTTGTCAGCAGTAACATGAGTTATATAATCTCGATGACAACTGTTCGTTTAGATTGAATTTTTACCGAGTTTAAGACGAGAGTCAAAATCCTGCGACAACAAAAAAAACCCCACCACCAAAATAAACCCGCTCAGTCCTTTGTGTTTTTATCAACCTCCTTCATTCAAAATATTTAATTAATATATTTCCCTTTTTATTATTAACTAATATTAACTTAATAATTACAAATTAATCTAACCTCTTCGCACAGTATAATATTCATTCAATTCTATAACACCAGGTAAGAGTATAGAATTACAATAATAATAATGGAATGATTATTAATGTTTTTTTTTCTTTTTTAGCAGCGGATAATTATAATGTCCAATAACTCCAACCCAACTGCAGACAAACGGAAAAGCAAATTTGAAGAAGAGGGATTCGAGGATGATGAAAGTTTATCCAAAGAGCCAATGAAGAAGAAACAGGACATTGGAACGCCGTCAGAGGAAATTGTGGATAGTACTTTGGAACCGATAGCAAATCAATCAGCAACAGAGAATGCAGGAGAGATTGAGATTCAGGATTCGTCAGAGAACGTCGCCGTCGATGAGGTTGTTTGTGCATCAAACAAGGATCAGGACTTGATCAACATCAGGAAAACAATTAATCAATGTTTTGATATGCTCATGAAAGTAATTACTTGATAGTTACAAAAAAATAGTTATGATTTTTCAATTGTTTTTTAATGTTTGTATTTTTTATTATAGGAAGTGAAGGATATACTGGAGGAGAAGCCTGATGATTGGGAGAGTTTGCTGCAGTACATATCAGAAAAGAACAATGAGTTGCTAAAAAGAGCTGTTGCATTATTATAATCGGAATCAACCCTTTACGAGTTGATGAATTCTGTTATGACATGAAATACTTAATGAATTATATTATTTCAGGGTTAGTTATAGTTTAAAAACATAAATATTATTTACAAAAACTTGTTTAATAAAACTTTAATGTTTTGAATAAAAAACAGATACACAACCTTATCAAATCTGAAAATGTTGTATCCATATTATACCTAAAATTCAGTTCAGCCGTTTGAAATTAAAACTTTATAAATATTTAATAGATTTTAACACAATTTCATTTCTCTGAAAAAAGTTTGAAAAATTCATTGATATGTCCGTCATCTGTTGATGAAAATTGTTACAAAGTTTCACTTTCAGCCACCAGATGGCGGGATATATCAACAAACTCACAAAAGATGTAAGGAAATTCCAAAAGCGCTTGAGTTTTAAAACCAAATTCTAAGGTTAAAAAATCGTATGAATTATAATTTTTAATCAGTACCAAAAATCCAATGACAAAGACTTATAAATTTTGAATATGAACAAGCATATTATTTTTTTACAACTTTTTGTTTAGATTGGATTTATACCGATTCCAAGAAAAGAGTCTAAATCCTGCGACAACAACAAAAAATCCCACCACCAAAATAAACCCGCTCATTCCTTTGTGTTGAATAAAACGAAATATTCTTCTTTTGTTTTTTGTGCTCTTCAAAATGTTTAATTAATATTTACAAAAATCTATAACCTATACGCTCAGTTTCCTAATCATATAATTAGCGCTGTGTACACCTGTCATTTTTACTAAAGTGGCATGTATTCGAGAAGTTAAAATCACAACAATTCTACAAGATAAGGTAATAGTTTTGAATAATAATGATATTAATATGAAATAATAATAAATAATTTATAAACAAATATTATTTTATCTCAGGGTGTATTCAAAATGTCAAGAAGGTCCACCAGAAATGTTGGTAAAAGGAAAAACTATAATCCAGATGAAAGTTATGAAGACGACGAAAATTCATTTATCAACTCTGATCAACAACCACTAAAGAAGAAGCAAAGACAAAATGTCAAAAAGGGAGACAATAATCAGTCTACTTCGAATATAGTGTATATACTGTCTAGTGACGACGAAAACAATGCAGAAGATTTATCAATAGATTCACCCAAACGGTTTCCAAGAAATGAATCACCTGCTATCAAGAAGGTTATGAAACCTACACGGGAAAAATCATACATCCCACAGAGAGAAAATAAAAATAAAGATATGTTTCAACATGGTACTAAAACGCAAGACTGGACCTCATCGGATGACGACGATTCAGAAGATTCCGCAGTAGATTCACCCAAACGGCGTTGCAAAAAGGAACCACCAGCTGTCATCAAGAAGATTATAAAACCTCAGCGTCGAAAGTATTCCACTCCACCAAAAGCAAATAAAAGTAATGATAGAGAACTACTCAAACAGGTTTCTAAAAATAAAGTCTGTACCTCATCTGATGACGACGAGGACGAAGACGATGATTCAGAATATTCCACACCGGATCCACCTAAAAAATCTTCAAATGCTAAACTGGCTACTATCAAGAAGATTATAAAACCTCAGCGTCAAAAGTATTCCACTCCACCAAAATCCAAGAAAAGTAATGATAGGGAACTACTCAAACAGGCTACTACAAATAAAGACTGTACCTCATCTGAGGACGAAGACGATGATTTAGAAGATTCCTCATCGGATCCATCTAAAAAATCTTCAAATGCTAATCTGGCTACTATCAAGAAGATTATAAAACCTCAGCGTCAAAACTATTCCACTCCACCAAAAGCAAATAAAAGTAACGATAGACAACTAATCAAACAGGTTTCTAAAAACAAAGTCTGTACCTCATCTGATGACGACGAGGACGAAGACGATGATTCTGAAGAAATGGAAAGTAATAAAGAGGATAGCGATGAAGAACAGGTAACACATAATATCATTTACTAGTGTTTTTAATCATTTTTAACTAAATGTTACGTTGGGCTAATTTCAGTCGATGTGGAAATGCGATTTATGTAAGGAAACATTCAATGGTCAACAAAATCTTACGAGGTAAAGTCACTGTCAAATTTTAAATCTACTATGATAAACAAACAATAATGTTTTTTTAATGTTTCAAAGGCACAATACAAAACACCATGATCCGAAAAAATTATTTCCTGTAAATATTGTGAATCCGAGTTCCGAATACCAAACGAACCTTCAACCACCATTACCCATACTGCCGACATAGATTCAACGAGCAGTACGTACAAGATGAAGGACCGAATGCAATCGTTCACAAATGTGAAACTTGTAGCATCATGTTTTATTCAGCAAAGGAACTGTACAAGTAAGCTAATTAAGTACTAATTTAAATTCGGTAGCTTTTCGTATGGTTTATAATAATTTGCTTTACGATTTAGGCACAGACCTACCCATGTACAATATGTAATGGCAAAATGCCAGTATTGTTCGACTCTCTTCAACAATGAGTCTGTATGCAGGACTCATGAAAACATTTGCAGTAACAATCCACAAAACAAAAATATGAACAAGAATAAAAGCAAGCTAACTTGTTCAAAGTGTGACCTTGCATTCTCGAGTCTAATTATACTGTTAAGGTAAGTTGATTTTGTTAACAATAATAGGATCAAATTTTATTTTATTTCAGCTATTCAAATATTTTTTAACATTTCAGGCATAAAACAACAGCCCACACACCAAAATCAATGTTTAAATGTAGAGATTGTCCGATTATATTCCGTCTAGATAAACATCGAGCTAAACACCATTCCATGCAACACAAAAATGATGCTAAGAAACCACTGTTTAAAACACAAATTCGTTTTGTGTGCAACGTTTGTCAAACTAGATTTCGATTTCAACGCGAATATGAAATGTAAGTATAAAAAAATATATTTATAATCGATAATAGATAAATAATATATGTATAGGTAAACGAATTTAAATATGTTATTGTATTATTTTTTATAGTCATGACACAAAAGAACACCAACCTAACTCAAAGCCATATTGCAAGTGTAGATTTTGTGGAATTACATTTCCATCTTCTGCAGCCAGATTGGCACATGTTCGATATTGTTTACAACGGACGACTGATTTAAATACAGATCTCACTTGTGCAACATGTTACACCCAATTTGAGTCGTATAAATGGTTTGAGGAGTAAGTTAATATATATAAAAATGTCCATCGCTTTTATGCAAAACAGTTTTAATTAAAGATTAATATATTAAAGCTAAATATATGGTTTTTGTATTACAGACATGACAAAACTCATGATCCATGGCCAAAGTACTCTTGCAAAAAATGTAATGGAAATTTTAACCATAAAATCAACTACAAAAGACATGTAAAAATTTGCTCAAAATCACTTACAAATAATACCACACCTACAAAATGCATCACAACAGTCGATGAAGATAACAGAGAAGAGAATATAAACAAACATTCAACTGTTCAGGATTTAAGAGATGAAGACGTTGATCATCCTGAAAATTCTGCGGTTGAAGATTATGGTATTCCTCAAATTCGTTTAGTAAATGTTAAAGACTACAATAAAGAAAATCCAATTGTTAATGGAAAAGATGTAGAAGCCATCAATTCAACTACACAACCCAATCAGCAAATGGATACTGATGACAGTGTTGGTGATTGCAGAAAAGGTAATCTCAAGAAAAATACATCAGCTGGCGTGGCTAATGTCAATCATGAAGCCAATTATAACAATCATGCCAACTATTCTTCAAAATCCCGTACAAATAAGACCACATCTGTAAAAGAGAATGCACAAGATAAAAGTGTGGACCTTCCCGATCAGATTGTATATCAAAATGAAGAGGACATTTCTACAAATAGAAATCCTAAAAATGAAGCAATGTCTCAATTGGACGAGTTAATTAAAAAAGGCAGCAATATTTCACGAAACTGTATAGTAAACGTAGAAGACGTTACTAAATACGAGGCTATTCAGCGTGATTTGGTCAACAAACAAAATCTAGATCTAATTAGTTCGACAGCTGAATCGGATCATGAAATGGATGTTGACGATGATAATATCTCAATCGATCATAGAGAATATGACGACAAAGACTATGAACAAGAGGATTCCAAAAATTCAGATGAAGATGAACATAAAAAAATAACACAAGACAAACCACAAACCAATAGTGTCAAACAGCCCAGTCAAAATATGAGCGATGAAATTGATTATGAACACGAGTTTTCTGATCCAGAAGAGAGTGAGAACGAAGCTGAATTGCTTACGGAAAAACAAGTAAGTAAATTTTCAATATAATATACAAATAAGTAAATCAAACAAATTTATACCTGTATGAATATTTTCTCAATTTCTGAAAACTGGAAAACCATCAAAAATGATGCCAATGTATGCACATTGTGTCAAGTCAGTTTCAGAAATTCTAGAAATCATGAAAAGTGGGTTAGCGTTCAATCATTAGTATTTCGTTTTTCAACTCTCAAACAAATAGTACAATAATAATAATGTTAATTACAGACATAACATTTTGCATCATGATATAAAGAAGATGATTTCCTGTAAATACTGTAAATCAGAGTTTCGTTTCCAGTGACCATTCAATCGGCATTATAAATACTGCAGAGACAAATTCAAGGACCAAATGCAGTCACCCACAAATGTGAGGCTTGCAGTGTCTTTTATTTTACAGCAAACGAACTAAAAAAGTAAGCTGATTAATTCATAATTTTAAATTTTATAGCTTTTCGAATACATGTTAATGTATTGTTTTATAATTTAGGCACAAAGTTATACATAAGCAGCACCCGATGGTGAAATGTCAGTACAGCTCAACTCAATTTAACAATAATTTTGTATGCAAGTCTCATGTAAAGATTTGCAGTCACAATCCACAAAACAAGGACAAGGTTAAATCCAAGACCAATCTAACTTGTTCAAAATGTGACCTTGAATTCAAGAAGTTAAGCTTATTTAACAAGTAAGCTAATGTTGTTATTAATACTATCGAATTTTATGTTATTTGATCTAATTGAAGAATTTTTAACATTTCAGACATACAACAACAGCCCACAAATCAAAACCTTTATTTAAATGCAGATACTGTAAGGCTTCATTCAGAACCACATCATATCGTGCAGTCCATCAAACAATGAAACATCGAAATGATATTGGTAAACGGTATCTCAAGAGTCGATTAAAGTTTGTATGTAGCGTGTGTGAATCTAGATTTGGAACGGAACAGCTAATGAATTTGTAAGTATATACAACATATTTCATTAAACACAGAGATAAATATGCAAATTTTAAACTGTTTGTTTTTATACAGGCATATTAGTAAGCAACATATTCCTGGAGTCGTGTATAAATTTCCCTGCAAATTCTGTAAAATTCGATTTACAACTAAACAAGCTTCCTCAAGACATTTACAGTTTTGTCCTAAACAAGACACTCAATGGTTGGTATGCAAATCATGCTGCTTTATATCCCCATGTGCAGACACACACATACGGTAATTAATAATGTTTATCAAGAGTCAAATTGAAAACAGGGGATTGTGATTAATTAAATTCAACTAATTTATAATTTACAGACATTTGCAAACACATATACCTTTCCCACGATACAAGTGCAAGTACTGCAGTGGTTCGTTTAATATTACAAGCTTTCGGAACCGTCATCACACGTTTTGTGAAAAATCCACAGCACAGAAGCAGACGATTGAGTCACTATCAAATTACATGGATGAAGTTTTTATTGAAAATGTACAACATCCCAATGAAACTTTGCCTGATGTAGACACTACAACATCCGCAGACAAACTTGACAAACAAATCATTAATGAAAACCAAGTAAATGCCTCAAGTTTCTCCCAAGACGTACAACTTAATGAAACGCGGATTATTGACAATGAAACATCAACGGACAACGTTAACGTACAGAGCATTGATGACGAATACGAAGTAAATGCATCAAGTTCTGTGTCAAATGCTGAGCAACCCAATGAAACGCTGATTGACGCCAATGCCACATCTGTAGCAGTTGATAATCTTCACGGACAGGTCACAAGTACAGAAAATGGTGAACAAGCAGCTGTACAATACACAAATCTGGTGGATGAGAACGGCAAGATTTTGGCTGTAATGCAGACTACACAAAACAACAACCCTCTACAAAATGTTATTGTCTATGAGATTGTCAAGCAACCAGTGAGAATGAATGAATTAACAGCTAAAAGGAAACGAAAGATTCTACAGTGCCTAGCCATTGCAACTGAAGTAATTATAAACCTACAATATATTTATATCTATATAATAAATTCCGACTAAAAATTTTGTTAACAATTTGCAGGAAGTTGAGAGTCTATTGAAAGAAGACCCAACAGGACTGGAAGAGATGGCTGAAATGATAATCGACAAGACATGTGATATACAAGCCAAGGTTGTTTTGTAAAGTTTATTCGTGTTATGATGATTCAGATGTACTTTATTCAAATAATTAATTTTAACGTAACCATTTTATTATCTTAAACCGGTGTAATGTTTGAAATAAACATTACATATGAAACAAGATGGCTTCTTGATCAATTTTGTATTCCATGTCATCTACTTGCACAAAAATAAAACAAAAGGGATTAGGTTACATTATAAAAAACAGTTTTTACTCTTTTCCATAAAATAAAATTAGATTTCGAGTTTTCTTTATCGGCTTTAAAACAATATTAAAATCAATCGATAACAGTGGTTAAAGTTTAATTTTTTTTAACAATTTATGACGCTCATTCTAATATACACCATGTGATTTTAACAAAATCAATTCAGTGTGATCTTGTGACGACAACACAAAAATTTAATGTACAGCTTTGTTGAACTCGACTCTGAATGTATGTTGTATGAAATGTATTTCCCCAAATGCTGTCATGGATGGTCAATTTGGACCAAAAATTTTCAAATCTAACTTTATATTTAATATTCAGACCTCAAAAGAAGAGACAATGAAAAATATCAATCGTATGCATATTTTGAAAAAAAAACGTGTGGGTCACAAAGTAAGACCATTCTAATAAAAAATGTGCTAATTTATTTTTCTCTTTGATGTTTAGCAGTGATAAGCTACAGAAATAAAAACATTTATGACACTGATAATTTCTAAAATAACTCATGGGCTATCCCAGGGTCACACAATACAATTGTTTGCAAATCAAATGTTCTACATGATTTTCGTAGCTCAAATACAATCTCTACATTGAATTTACAGTTTCTAGGCAGTTGTAATGACATTTTTATAATTCTAGTTACAATCCATAAAATAATAAAAATGTAACAACTCCCATTTTTAGCCCCCCCCCATGGGCCAACAAACATCTTGTCCGATTTCGATCATTTTTGAACGTAAATTCCTACGTTAATAAAGCATCATATATACAAAATTTCAAGTCCATCTGACAAGTTTAAAGACAGTTATCGTGTATACGGACACTGATACGGTTCCATAAGCCCTCAGAGTCGGGTTGAAAGGAACTTTTGAATTTCGTTGTATATTACTGTTGAAATAAAATCTTTGCGAAAAGTTACCATACTCACTGGTATGAAAACCTGTTTTTGAAAAATTATCCCAATCCTTTGAGTGTTTTTTGATCATATTCTAAAAAATATTTGAAATCGATCGATCAAATCGGTTCAAATTAAAGTATTTTTAAATAGTGACCACGCCCACTTGAAAACTTACCACGCGATTTTTTCAAAAAAAATTTAGCGTGGTATTTGAGTCATATGCAGATACCATGAAAAGTATTATTGACTTTGGTTGTATGAATTAATCAAAAAAAATGTTAAAGAAAAGTTAACACACTCACTGGTATAAAAACCTGTTTTTGAAAAATTATTCCAATCTTTTGAGTGTTTTTTGATTATATTCTAAAAATATTTGAAATCCATCGATCAAAACGGCTAAAAATAAAAAAAAATTAAACATTGACCACGCCCATTTAAAAAATCGCCATTCGATTCTATTAAACTTAATTCAGTGTGGTCCTTGAACCATCTGCAGATGCCATGAAAAGTACTATTGACTTTGGTTGTATATTACTGTTGAAATTAAATGTTTACTAATATTCAATTGATTTTCATTCAATTTTGTTTCTATGAAACAAATACCAAAAATTCATTGATATGTCCAGCCATCTGATGGTGGAAATTATCTGAAAGTTTTAATTTCAGCCACACTAATTTGTGTAGCAAGGAAGGTGGCCTCGTTAGTTTCTTTACACCCTTTACTCTCCGCCAACTGATCCTAGAGTCGTGGCGGCGCAGATGGCTTGTTGTTATTGCGATAATTGCAATAAGGGAAACTGGAACCAAGTACGACCGCACCCGCTGATTGACAGCGCAATGACTTTAGGAAAAATGAGTTGAAATTAGTTAAAATTGAATTGATAAAGAGTCCAAGAAAAGAGTCTAAATCCTGCGACAACAACAAAAAATCCCACAACCAAAATAAACCCGCTCATTCCTTTGTATTGAATAAAACGAAATATCCTACTTTTGTGTTTTGTGCTCTTTAAAATGTTTAATTAATATTTACAAAAATCTATAACCTATATGCTCAATTTCCTAATCATATAATTAGCGCTGTGTACACCTGTCATTTTTACTAAAGTCGCATGTATTCGAGAAGTTAAAATCACAACAATTCTACAAGATAAGGTAATAGTTTTGAATTATAATGATATTAATATGAAATAATAATAAATAATTTATAAACAAATATTATTTTATCTCAGAGCGTATTCAAAATGTCAAGAAGGTCCACCAGAAACGTTGGTAAACGGAAAAACTATAATGCAGATGACAGTTATGAAGACGACGAAAATTCATTTGTAAACCCGGATAAAGAGCCGAAAAAAAAGAAGCAAAAACAAAGTGTCAAAAAGAGAAATGATAAGACGAGTAATAATAATCAATCTACTTCGAATATAGTCTATGTACTGCCTAGTGACGACGAGGATGATGTAGAAGATTCATCGGTAGATTCACCCAAACGGCGTTCAAGAAAGGAACCAATAGATGCCAAGAAGACTGTGAAACCTAAGCAAAAAAAGTCATCAATCTCACAGAGAGTAAAGAAAACTAAACATCAAAATCTACTCCATCAGGCTACAACAAACAACAACTGCACTTCAACTGATGACGAAGAGGACGATGAGGATGATTCAACAGATTCCACACCGGATCCACCTAAAAAATCCTCAAGTGCTAAACTGGCTGCTATCAAGAAGATTATGAAACCTCCGAAAAAAGAGGCATCCATTCAACCAAAAGGAAAGAAAAGTAATGATGGAGAACTAATCAAACGGGTTACTAAAAACAAGGACTGTACCTCATCTGACGACGACGAGGACAGTTTTAATGATTCTGAAGCAACGGAAAGTGATGAAGAGGATGCCGATAGAGAACAGGTAACACAGAATCATATATTAATGTTTTTTATAATTTTTTTTAACCATCTGTAACCCAAACAATTTCAGTGGAGATCTGGACAAACTGCTAGTCTGAAATTGAAATGCGATTTATGTAAAGAAACATTTCATGATCAAAATTATCTTACAAGGTAAAGTCGCAGTCTGATATTAAATTTAAAATGATAAACAAGCACCAATGAAATGTTTTTTGTTTCAAAGGCACAATATAAAACACCATGATACGAGAGAGATGTTTCCATGTAAATAAATAGAATATAATGAAAAAATATGACACACATAATTCATGGATGACCACAACAACACAACCAGTGCTGCACCATCGGGAAGTGTTGGAAATTAGGTTTCCTTGCTAAATCACAGAAAATCCCTGTTAGTGGTTCTATTGATATTATATTCCACTTCTATGAGGAGCCATCAATTCAACCACACAAATACATCAACAAATGGATGTTCATGACAGTTTCAGTAATTGTAGGAATGTTAATCACAAGGAAAATGCATCAGTATGTGTGGATATTGTCAATCGTAAAGCAAACTATAACAGACAAGCCAACTATTCTTCAAAATCCCGTCCAAATAAGACAACTACCCGAATTACTACCCAAGCCGCCGTCAGAGGCAGATGTGCTCAAAATTCTGGATATTTTTATTTTAGAAATAATTAATTCCTCATCATATAAATTGCCAATTAACACTTTTAAACACACTTCAACGAACCACCATCAACTTGTGTCGCTATCTAAAG
>JAQGBQ010001226.1:0-12787 GCA_034698485.1 Vertagopus arboreus
GTAATTATAATCCCATGTCAATTGCATCATACCACGTCCGTAGTAAACTTTCCCTAAAAGTTTAAACCTTAAGCTTTAGTTGAAATTGACACATTTATTAGGTTTTTGTGTCATTTTAATAAATTGTTAAAACCAAAAACTTAATTGATGCAATTAAAATTTAATTTTGAGCTATTTCAGCTTTAGATCTAATCTTTTGAGATATAAAAAAATACTTAAGCATGTTAATTTAAAATCTGACTTTGTTTTTTGAAAAATTTATACTGTCAAATCAAAAAAAAATTAACAAATCTTTCGGTTAATTAAACTAACATCAAAATAACTTTTGTAAATACCTGGAAGTCCACCAGCATTGTTTGGATAAGCTCTTAAGCAATCTTCAAGATTTGTTTGGCAATACACTTCCTTTGTGTAGATGAAACCTGTTTATTTTTATTTTATTATTATAGACACTTTGATAAATGTTCTATGAGTTATTCTTATATAAATATAATGGGGTTAAGGGGGGTTACCCCCCTAAATCATACCAACGGTCTCCCATGTTGCAAAACTGGAATAAATATTCATGATTTTTAGAAATCTTGTATAACATTTTGGGCAAACAAAAATACAATTTCAGTATTACAAAAATTACTATAAAATTCAGATCATGTATTGAAATAAACTAAACCTAGAGACTGAAATCTTGACTGAAATACATACTTATACCTTATAAAAGAAAAAACTATTTTTTTAATTTGTTTTTTCTGAAACTTTTTTCATTTTTAAATAAAAATATTTTGATTTACTGAAATGGTTTTTTAAACTCGCTTTGAAAAAATCATTTTTTTGTCAGTTTTGTAAGATTGGCCAATTACGTAAGGTACAATATGGCTTCACGTCTTGTCGTGATACCCGCTTTTTGAAAAGAATTAATAAATCCGGAATAATAAGAATAGTCCGGGTTTCCGAATTTTGTGGAGGCTGCCGCTTGGAATTCCGCATGTGAAACTAAAGCTGAAAAATTAACAAAAATTCGATATAATTATAATCGCTTTTAGGGTTAGATTAATCTGTCACCAGTTAATTTAAAAAAAATCCTAAATAAATTCAATGAAACAAACCTGAAATAAATTCAATGCATTGATTTTACAACTTGTAATGAAATCCAGCTTTACTGATAATCGATTAACTAGACAATGATTTTCGTATTGGTTTCTTAAATTTTAGTATTTTTTTGTTTTTAAATTGTCGTTATAATCGCTTTTTAAATTTTGCAACTGCACCCTTATTTTTCAGAAGTTAATATAATTAAAAGCTTTCTGAACACTGCAGAAAATGTCAAAGATTTTATACGAATTTCAATTTTTTGCTAATACATCCAAAGAAAATTCTATTTTCATTTAGTTCAATATTGCAGGTTTTTGAAAAAAAAACTTTACAATACGAAACCAAAAATGATTTTATTTCAAAGTCACTACAAGAAAGTCTTTATAATTGGCGTGATTAATAAAATCCACAAACCATCTGAAGGCTGTGCAGGGGCAACAGTTGTAGTAGTTGTCGTTGTTTTTGCAGGTGCTTCTGTAGCAGTGGCAGTGGTCGTGGTCTGTGGTACTTCTGGTAATTGACCAATTTTGCAGCCTGCGGTTTCTGGCCAGTCACAATAGCCCCCTGCAGCATTGAAGTTAAGTCCAGCTGGACACGGATGTCGAACTAGAATCCCATTACTGCATTGCTGATAAGTCGTACAACTTGTGGGGTCAGCTTGGAAAGCACTTCCAACACACTCTAAAAAAGTAATAAATCGTTTTTTAAACAAATTCATGCACGTTCTAGGAATTAGCTAATTGAATCGCTACCTTGAGAAAACGCGCTTTGAATGATTGCCAAAATGGCTAAAACGGTTATAAAGTTCTTCATTATGTTTTTATGAAAAAACTTGAAACAGCTTAAGCAACTATTTACGTTGCTAAATTGAATTCTGGAATGATCGGTTCTGTAGCAAATTAGCATCTCTTTATATAAAAGTTTGGGATTTTTTATTAAAACAAATATAATCTATTTCAAAGTGATTATATTGTTACAAGTTTAATTGGGGTTGTAAAGTAATTAAATACCTAATTCCTATTCATAAAGTTTTGGATAAAAATTGTTGAAGAAATTGACAAATTTTAAGCGATTCAAAGCTTTTGAACAGTACTTATCATAGGTACGTCAATTGATGTAAATACTTTGAAAATCAAAGCCAGTGGCACCGCAGTTGCAAATCCGCAATCCTTTGGTAATAAACTTTCGGTAAAGATCAATCCACTAATATCAAATTATCATTAGAGTTTTTACATAGATTCACAACTAACGCATATTTAAAAAAACAAATTACGGTTGATCAAAGTTTTTCACAGAATGGTTATCAAATTATTGAAATATTGACACAGGAGTCACGTCATTATAAAACAACATTACATCAATTTGTTGTTTTGACAAAACAGTGTTCATTTAAGTTGCGTATTCAGATTTTATGCAAAAAAATTGGATATTTACAAATTCATTGCGTTTTGTATTTCTTGACAAGAATATATAGGGTGATTAATTAAATAATTCTTTGTTATAATAGTACTAATATTATTCCAATCGATCGAATTTAACAACCCATATTTATTCCACCAGTCCAAACTAACTATGCAAAAAAATATATTATTAAACTGATGATTAACTAGTTAATATGGAGTTAAATAGTCTATTTTCTAAAATAGTTTATTGCCTCAGATTTAAAAACCCATAAACTTTTTTTTAATCATAATTCATTCTAAATAAAGTAAGTTTGAAATAGAAAAACAGCCTTTTCATGTTTGATTTTCTGCTTTGTCTATGTTTTGACAAATAATGTCATTGTCTAATGTCCATGACGTTCTCGATAATATCATATTCAGGGTTTTGTAGAGATACAAATATTTTTTTAATTCTGCAAGGTTTTGGACCATTCATTGAAAATGTTTTAAAACCAATCATCTGAAGTCTTCAGGATTTTTTTAAAAATAAAAATGAAAAGTCAAAAGTTCAAAAACTTGAATCAAAATACGAACGGTCTTTTAGAACAAAGATTTATAATTCATCAATTTATCTTATGGTTCAGACATTCATTTTTACATACATCAAATTTTAAACCAACTCATTTTAACTGAAAATAATATTAATAAATAATAGTCAATTCAATATGACCGGAATTAAATAATTTAATCGTAGACCAACCAGTGGATTTAAAAATGAACGTTTAAAAACATTAGCAAGATTTACCGGATAAGCGCTCTAAAACTTAAGTTCTTAAATTCTCACCGATATGTATAAAATATGAGTAATCACAAATTCATTGCATAGTTATATTCTTAAATAAAAAATTAATTCCAGACCTTCACTCAACTTTCATTTAACTCATTTAAATATGTATTAGGACCGGAAAATTTAGATCCCACACAGAGTGGCCTAATATATATATATATAACATTCGGAAATCAATTCTTAAAATTATACAAGTAAATGAATTGAAATTCTTCTCGCAAACTATTTCCACCAACATTCACTGTCTTCGGAATCATTCTCATCAAAGACCTCGTGAAGATCATCTTTCTCATCTACTGTCGTCGCAATCTTGAGTTTTTTGGTGCTGGATCTGGAAATTCTTGTACATGGAATATCTTCCTCGTCGTCAGCCGAATCCGTCGATATATCGCAAGCACAGTCCGATCTCCTTTTACTTCCAACGGGTTTCGAAGTAGATTTGGGTTTACGGGATCGCTTCTTCGCACGAGCGCTATCGGATTCATCACGATTCAAGCTGAAGAAATAAATAATAGTTTTTCAGGCTTAAAGCATAACTCATTACTTTTTTCTAGTGAATCAAATATATTGATAAAAGCCAACACTCGTGCTTAGACAATATCTTGAAGTTTTGAATTTTGCGAAAGACGTAGTTACTTTTGTTCAAAGTTGACTCGGAAAACCTTACCTTCATTTCAGCTTAGAATAAATTAATAAATAATATACTACTGCCTCACTACGTTCTAATTATACATCTATTAAATTAGTGAAGGCTTACTGTTCAGTTTTTGCAGTAGTCAGGTTTAGTGGCAACTGTTTCTTAGTTTTGAATGAAGCTGTTTGTCCAGTTTTGGTTAATACTTGATTTTTGACTGCAGTAAGATCATCTTTGTCCAGTTTAAGATTCAATTGTGTTGGCGAAATATGAGTCAAACTAAACAAAGAATAACATCTAAAATTATAGCGCAATAAAAGTTAATAGTGAAAAAAATACTTCCATATATTTACCGTGGCTTTTGAGAAGTGATTTGGCTCTGTAGAGACCGTTTCTTGGCTTTGGATATAGGTAAAGACTCTGTCTTGGTCACCACTTTGTCACTCAGGCAGAAAATAGACTCATCTTTAATAGATTTATCAGTTTTAATCACGGCATTCACTTGTGGAACAGAGCTAATAAAAAATAAAAATAACTTTTTAATAACAAGTGAAACATATAATTATATTAAATTGAAGTCATTATTAAACGCTCACAGTGGGGTTTCAGAGCTGACGAGACTTTGATACGATTTTTGATCAGCCTGTTTAATCCTTGATGGCGGAGAAATATCCATTTGCTCGTAGTATGACTGTAAAATACTGTCCAATTTCTCTCGCATTTCCTTTGTTTTCTTTTTGCTGAAAAAAATATTTTAAAATGATCGCATTTAAATTAATTGCCATATTTGTAGTTGTAAAATATGATTAAACCATTAGTAACTTACGGACAATTCTTTTTGTGCTCCTGTAGACTGACATCATCATCACACAGAAACACACATGTAGTACACAATCGTCGACCGTGTACTTTATTAGTATGGGAACCCAATTGAAATGATGTGGAGACTGTCACAATACAATCTGCACATTCGTAGGGCTTGGCGTGCGTAAATAGATGATCATTAAAATGCCTGCTGTCATGAGTAGCGTAAAGACATTTTGTTACTGGGCATTTAAAATTTGGTAGGTCCGCAATGAGTTGATCAGCTATATCTGCCCCTTCATAATAAATATAATAGGTATAATAAATATGCAATTCTAACATAAAAGGTTGCATAATATTAAATTTTATGGATTCTAAATATGTTTTTGAACATTCGATGATATATAAGTCAAGAATAAAGGTATTTTAAATTTTGATACCTGCTGTGCTTGATTGTTTCACATGTGTTGTCGACGGATCCTTGTTATCTATACTCATGCCCGGATGCAGTTTCTTGAAATGTGAATGAAGTGCTGACATTTGTCTAAATGACACGCCACAGATGTAGCATTCGGGTTTGGTTCTATGTGACCAAATATGTTGTACGATCGGAGTCAATTCGCGGTTTGTGTAGTTACAAAAAGGACATTTGTACCTAGAAAAATAACGATTATCATAAAATGGATGATTTTTAAATTCAGTTGTGATATTACTAACTTTTTTGCTGCCGATTTGCTGATGCTTTCCTTCAACTCTTTCATCATCCCTTTCAGTTCCTGGTGATGCTATGCACAGAAAAATTGACATATGACAAATATGACAAAGATTAGATCTTAGAGCAAAGTATGATATATACGTACCTCATTCCTTAATCGTAAATCTGGGATATCCAGGTTGTTCACATCTATGTTATGGATTCGTTTTAGATGTGAATTAAAACTATGCGACCAAGTTGTGGTATAAGAACATTCTGTACAATTTAAACGAAATGTCTTATCGTGATAACCGAGCCAGTGATTTACCACCCGACTATCTATTTCCGACTGATCACAATCGGCACAATGGTAAACATCGCTTTTCGGATTATAGCGAGCGATTTTCGAATCTGTCCATGTTAACTTCTTGGTGCTTTCTATCAACTCTTGGGGTATAAATTCTGGTTCGGTTGGTGTTGTTTCTTGGTTAACATCATGACATTCATTCGTCGCCGTTTCTTTATCTTGTTGTATCTCATCTAACATGGATTTATCATCGGTCGACATGTTCATTGAATATGCTGGGAGAATCGTCTGGATATTTTTGTGTAGCTTTGTAAAACTTCTGGATTTTGAGATTTGTTGTCTAGGTGTATTTTCGGGATTCAGAAACAGAAAAGTAAACGGTTTTTTCAACTCTGGTTCCAGTCGGAGTGTACCTTTTATTAAGTCATCAAACTCATCTAAAAATAAATACAAAAACGTGTGTTATTATTGTTATCATGTACATGGATACTTTTGATATCAAGCATTTAGAAAGTGATCATACTTGGTCGAATCATAGTCAACGTAATGTCTTTCGAAAACTTTGAAGCCCAGCTGGTTAAATCTCTTTTCAACTCTTCTATGGTATCTGGTTTTAAAAACCATAGGGTTTCTTTGTTAAGGTTTTTCTTGCCAACATACATATTTTTTGCTAACTCTTTTCGGATGTTTTCATCGTTGTATGATCCACTCCAGGAGTGGAAGGTTTTGCTATCCAAACACACATAAACAATGTAGTGATTGAACGATAGAATGTGATGACATATTACATGCTTTTCAACTTACAGTATAAACGCACGTACGTTGAAATGATTGTCAGCATGGTTTTCCGTATTCAACAACGATAGTGGAACTATTGTCGCGAGATTGAGCATTTTCCAGATACCGCAGGTGTCATACGCCATGATCTTTGCTTTTGTGTTTTCTAAAATAATAGCATATTCAGGATTTTCGAGATTTTCTGTGATTTCGTCGTTTGCGTCTGAATTTGGTAGAAACTCCTCATCTGGTTCCATATGTTGATCACTCTCAATATACTAAAATTCAATTAAAACAGGTTGTAATACTTACAATTTAAAACAGTTATAGCTAATTTTGATTATTAAATATACATTCTGTAGTCGACCGAGCAAGTCATATTCCGACCAAGCGTCTCGTTCCGAGTTCATGATTTCTTCAGGAACACCCTCAGAGTAACTAATTTTTAGTGCTTTAATTATGTCAGGCAAACCAAAGGGCGGATGCTCACCTTTGGTTGCCAATGATTTGTTTAAAAATTGTATCTTGGTTCTTTCTGGTGTTACTCTCAGACGTTTTCGGTACCAGGCCGCGAGCTATTTATTCAGACAATATTGTATTTTAGCATTTTAAAACCAAAATTAGTAATGAATACTGTTCAAATTCATACCTTATAAACCATCTGGAACTGAAAAGCGGCAAGCTGATTTTGGCGATGACCAGGCTGATCGCGAAATGAAATATTCTGTTAGATAAAAAATGCAATGATTGCTTATCTTCTCACAACATTAAACATAATTAAAATTAAAATTATAAAACATTACATTGGCATACACCACATAACCTTGCTTCGCGTATAATGTTACAAGGGAGCTTTCGCACATGACCGGTTTGGTGTGGTAAGGGCAAGGGCCAGGAGTATAAGACGAATCACAAAAGATTTTCACTAAATAATAAAAATGACCATTAGTAATTGTTATTATCCAAGCGAGAACACAAAATAGGTTTAACACTATTAGCAAAACGATACTCACATTCAAATGAATCTTCCTGGAAATGGTTCAAGATGATATCCAGAATATGTTCACCCTTGGTATAGAATTGCTTTTTGATAAGCAGTATGAAGCAGACGTTGTAACTTTTGTGAGAAATCATCCGTTCCAAGTGAGCATTGTTTGTGATTTTCAGTAACAGCTGGACCATCTCATTTTCTTCGGTTATTTCTTCCAGAGAGTATTCCGGTAATGGAACATTAGAAGTTTTATACAGAGTTAGAAATTCCCCGACCGAAGTCATAGCTCGCTTTGCTGTTTGTTGAATGGCATCCGTCGATCTGTGATGAGATTCGTCACTATAAAAAAAGTTGAAGAGAATGAGTAGTTAGTTACAAATTTTAACCTTAACTGCTGATTTTTAATCTTAGTTAATGGTTATTGAAAAATATGAAGACAAAAGACAACAAAAATACATGATTAAAATACAACTGAGAAATATAAATACAATCAATTAGTCTTACATTCTTCCAATTTGATGAGCCTTTCTTCTATGAAGTCGCATTTCAGAAAAAGATGTTGTCTTAAATTTGCACACACCATTTGCCGTCGAATGTAGACAAGTGAATCTGTTCGACGATTTTATTTTAGCGTTTCTTTTGTACGTCCGGACAAGCTTCAAAATGTTTGATTTATACATTTTTGGAGTTTACTTTATTAACAATTAATAAATTATCTAATGTTACATAATTCACCGCGACAGATTTTCACTAAATGAAGAACTTTAACTTTTGTTTGCGAGACAAAGAAACCACAGCGCAGAACTCAAAAGTGTCCGTAGCTATTAAGATTGTATATATATATATATATCTGTTAGGATCTCCCACCAAAACAAATAAGGGCAACTTAAAGTAGAATAAGCTTTACTGAAGCTTGCTGGCTTCTAGACAAAAAATAAAAACGCAACCTTTGTATTTTAAAATTTATCTCTAAAACCTGTAATCAACTCATCTTCAGGCTATGACAAATTTCAGATAAATTTAGTTTCCTATTTAATTTTATGTAATTTAGTAAGATCTGAACTTGGCTAAACACACACGTGCCAACGATCTTATTCAATGACTGAAGAAAAATATTGAATGTGAACGTTTACTTGACCTTAAATACGATTATACAAGATATTTCTTTTTCTGATTACATAAAAACTTTGCTAAAAATCGACCTTTGTAACGTTACAAAAATAATTTAAAAACCCAAGAAATTCACACATTTTATTATCTTTTCAAGTTAAATTAGCTTGGATACTGACTGTGTTTGAACCTTTTCAGTTGATTAAATAATTTGTGCTGAATTAAATACCAATGAGTGCTAGAAGATTTACTTATTTATTTACTATATAAATCTTTTAAATCTAAAAGTTTTTTATTTTTATTGCACAGTGAGTCAATCCCACAACGCTTTGTTTAAAGTTTATTTACACTAGTAAAGTGAAAAGTATTATATAATGAAATATAAAACCTACAGAAAATAACAGAGTGTATTATATTTCCTGTGTTCCTATGTTGATAATAATTTGTACTAATATTAAATTAAATCTATCAAATAGTTTTCTAGGCATGATAAAAATCAAGTACTTTCATTGATAAAAATTTAATAATATATCGATTTGGTTTTTGAAGTTGATGTTTCGAAATAACACCCTTTTTAATTTATAATTCTTGACATCAAATGCATAATATTTTATATGATAAAGGATCATCTAAAATGTAAATTGAATATTTGAAAAAAGTTGAATGAAAGTTTGAAATTTTTATGAATGTCTCCCTGTATTTATGCATTGGTCTAACTTCAACAATCAGGTTGTTGGATATGGTTGAATTATTTGATTGAAGCAATAACTGTAGGTTTTTATAATACTAATAATGTTCAAAAAGATTTACACTACTTATGCAAAATTGATAACTCAATCTCGATGGTCGAAGATATTATTATTGGATACGCGGTTTTGAAAATGTTTAAATTTTTAGATTTTCTTCCTAATTCCATCTAACTGAGACAAAGTTCATTGTTTTATTTGGCATTTTTGAAAATTAAAAATTCTTGAGCTCAATGAGTGATCAATCAAATTGAAATTTTCTTTGTTATTACTTTATGGATGTCTGTAGAATAAAAAAGCAACATGAATTTAGATCAATTAATGTTGACACAAGCTTAACATTTTTGATAGTCTACTAAAAGCTTGATGCAGCCACAACAAATCTACAGCAACTATATTTATCACTACAATCTAACAATAATTACAAAAGATTTTAAAATGCAACTCTGTTAGACTGTTAGTTGTTCTTTAAAATACCAAACTCGTCAAACTAATTCGATTTCATTAACAATATTCCAAAGACTTATGATAGATCTGGAAATATTGCTTTGAATCAAAAAAATTCAAAAATCTCAAATTAATTTCTGAAACAACGAGATTTACATCATCTCGTTGTTTCAGATCGGTTTATGACGTCCTGGGGATGGATGAGTTCGAAGATGGGCAAAATCGGTCACATTCCCGAAGGAGGGTGGTAAAAGGTCACGAAATTTCAAATGACAACATAGGGCAATATAGGCTTATAATAATGAAATTGGAGTATTATGCTTTAAAAAATGCACAACAATTTTGGCTGGAAGTATTTGAGAGTTTTTTTAAATTTTTTTATGAAGACAATTTTAACTTTCTATGTTTGCTGGTGGTTTGCAAAAGCCATCCAAATAAATGTTTTTTATTTTTATTCAACTCGTTGATAAATTTATCCCATCCACATTTGATACTTCTAAAAATGTTTCTGGTTCAAATCTGCTTCGTTACCCACCAGACCCAAAAGGCGATTTAAATTGCTAGGTGCATTGTAGTTCTTGGTAATATTTTCGTAATTCATTCTTCGTAATGTGTTTCAGAAGGGTTGCACTCATAGAGCAACTGATAGTTCTTTTGTAACGTCCGGTTTAGCCCGACTCCAAGGGATTATGAAACCGTGTCAATCTTCGTCTGCCTCTGGGGACACCAAAACTCTCTTTAGACTTGTCATTTCAAAAAATTTGACGGTCTCCCATGTTCCATGACAATAGACATAAAAGAAATATACATAGTTTTTAGAAATTCATCATAAACCTTTTTGTCAAAATTGTAGGTCGTTTTGGCAAACAAAAACCCCATTTTTGCAAACGAAAAATAACTATAAACTCAATGCTTTTTGCTTCAATGCTGTCCATGTTTAAAGAACAAAATTCCGTTGAGAATATATTGGAAAAAATTGAATCTAGAGACTGAAATTTTGACTGAAATAAATATTTTTCAAACTAAATATTTTTTTCATTTTGAATTAAGAATTTTTTTTTTTGCCAAAACGAGGTTCGTAAGATCTACCAATTACCTAAGGAACAATATGGCTTCACGTCTTGTGGTGATACCCGCTTTTGGAAGAGAATTAATAAATCCCAAATAATAAGAATAGTCAGGGTTTCCGAATTTTGTGGAGGCAGCTGCTTGGAATTCCGCATGGGAGATTAGAGCTGTAATGATTTTAATTATGGTTTATATTAAGTTTGAAAAACTGAAATCTGGCAGGATATTGAAAAAATTCTCAAGTTAATATTTATCAAACAGTAGATTAGAGTACAAAATTGTAAAAAATCGAGCATTAATTGATTAATTTGAGAAATTATTTTCTAATTCATTTTATGACAAGGTTTTGTAAAAAAAAATAATACTATTAATTATAGTTAGCTGCAAAGTTTGTTTTAATTTTTTTTGTAGCCTTTAAATTCATTTCTGAATCGTAGATTTTTTGGTTCAATTTTGTGCTTTTTGAACCTACCTATGGTAGGTTCAACTTGGTATTTGTTGTTTCTAAATTTTGCAATCAAAGGCTTTATTTTTTCCCTAAAACTCTACAAATGAATGTAATTAAAATTTTCTAAAATTCTGGCTGAAATTTCTTTTTTCTAGAAATTTTTAACGGATTTTAAAAAAATGAGTTGCAAGATATGTTTAAAAGCTGTGTTTTTTTTAATTCACTAAAATTCTATTCTAATTTAGGTGATTTTTGCAGGTTTTAAACCGATTTTTAAATTAAACTTCTTTACAATTGGCTTGATTAATTAGTGAATTTTAAAGTCACAAACCATCCGAAGGTTGTGCAGGGGCAACAGTAGTAGTTGTCGTCGTTTTTGCAGGTGCTTCTGTAGCAGTGGCTGTCGTAGTAGTCTGTGGTACTTCTGGTAATTGACCAATTTTGCAACCTGCGGTTTCTGGCCAGTCACAATAGCCCCCTGCAGCATTAAAGTTAAGTCCAGCTGGACACGAGTGTCGAACTAGAATCCCATTGCTGCATTGCTGATAAGTTGTACAACTTGTGGGGTCAGCCTGGAAAGCACTTCCAACACATTCTATCAAAAATTGAATATTAAAAATTAAAAATTAAACTAAAAAAAATCAATAAATTCTTGTAAAATAGTGTTATGATTAACGATTTTAAGGGATTCGGGTGAATACAGTTTAAGAGAATTTTTTTTCAAGCTTTCGACAAAATTCTCTTTAGTCTCTGTCAAAACATTAAATTTATTCAAAAACTCGAAACATTTATTTTTTATTTTAATTTTAAATTCATTAATTAAAAATGTATTTTATCAAAATACATTCCGATATTGAAACCGTTAATAAACAACACGAGAAAAACAATTATCAAATGGAATTCCTACCTTGAGAAAATGCGCTTTGAATACTGGCCAGAGTGGCTAAAACGGTTAAAAAGATCTTCATTATGAATTTATGTTTTTATGACAAAATTTGAAACAACTAAAGCAACTAATTACGTTGCTAAATTGAATTCTGAAATGATCACCTTTGTAAAAATTAGCATCTCTTTTTATATAAATGTTCGGCAGTTTGGGATTTTTTTTATTAAAATAAAGATAATCTATTTATTATTCATTTACACTACTGAATTTCGAATTCATATTGATGATGATAATGTTCGAACTTTAATTGGGGTTGTAAAGTGATCAAATAATACCCAATAAATAATTCCTGTTCATAAAGCCTTGGGTTGAAATGGATAAAGAAATGGACAATTTTTGTGCAATTCATATCATTTGAACAGCTCTTTTCATATGCACGTCAATTGATGTTGATGTCAATACTTTGAAAATACTAATAAATCAAAGCCAGTGGCACCGCAGTTGCAGATTTGCAATCCTCTGGTCATAAACTTTCGGTAAAGATCAATCCAGAGTAT
>JAQGBQ010001227.1:0-12782 GCA_034698485.1 Vertagopus arboreus
CAACTCAAACGACAATATATAATACCACATTCAACATTCATGGACCATCGAATCCCTTTGTTCCAGGCAGGGTTGGCCACTGAAATTTCAAGTGAAAAATGAAAAAGGAAATTTCATGAAATTTCAGACCCCCAAAAATCGTTGAAAAATTAAACAACTCGCTTTAAAATTACGCCTTAAATGGTATATCGCGTGTATGCAAATCGGGTGCGACTTTTTCTAACTAACTTTGGTAATGGGTTTCAAAAATGTCTTCCAGGTAGATTTTTTGGAATTAACTGAAATTAAATTATCAGGTTTCAAAAATCGTCTTTTGTGAGGGATTTACTGTTTTTTAATCTGCTTTAATGCTAAACCATAAGGAAAGGAGATCGCACACAATACATGGAGAAATGCTCGTCTGTTAGATTTCGCTGAAAATTTGCAAGCGCATCGCTTAAATGATGCTGATCAATGTTTAAGTTACCATCTAAGCGCTAGCACCCCTCCTTGACCTACTTATGGGGGGTCAAAGGTCAAACATATAAAAATATTTTTTACGTCAAAGTTCATCATGTGATACACCAATCGAAAGCTTATGACCTCAGGATTCCAAAAAAACTACCACACTTGGTATCTGTGACCTAAAGGTCAAAAATTAGAACCTTTTGAACTTATTTTGACTTTTTTGAAAACTTTAAAAGGTTCTAACTTTTAACTTTTAGATCACAGATACCTAGTGTGGTAGTTTTTTGGAATACTGAGATCATAAGCTTTCGATTGGTGTATCACATGATGAACTTTGACGTAAAAAGTATTTTTGACCTTTGACCCCCCAGAAGTAGTATGCAAATTTTCAGCGAAATCTAACAGACGAGCATTTCCCCATGTATTGTGTGCGATCTCCTTTTAAGTGAAAAATAAAAAGTGAAATTTCAAATGAAAAATGAAAAGGGAAATTTCATGAAATTTCAGACCCCCAAAAATCGTTAAAAATAAAAAAACTCGCCTTAAAATTACGCCTTAAATGGTATATCGCGTGTATGCAAATCGGGTGCGACTTTTTCTAACTAACTTCGGTAATGGGTTTTAAAAATGTCTTCCAGGTAGGATTTTTGGAATTAACTGCAACGAAATTATCAGGTTTCAAAAATCGTCTTCTATGAGGGATTTACTGTTTTTTAATCTGCTTTAATGCTAAACCATAAGGAAATTTAAAAAAAATAGCTATTTCCCTGTATTTTTTTAATTTGGTGTTAATTATTTTTTTTAAATGTTCCGTTTAAAATATTTTGCATTTTTTCACTATTATTAGATACATGTTCACTTTTGATAGCCCACTAAATAACATTTGATACTGATCGACAAAGATGGGGTAATTAATTACAATTGTAATTCAATTACGTAATTAATTACATTTTCAAAGTAATTTGTAATTTTTAATTCAACTTAAATTATTTAGAAAACGTAATTTGTAATTTGTAATTCAATTAAATTTTTGATTCAGAGTAAAAAAATTCGGTATGTTTTTTCCAAATTTTGGAGTTTAAATTCGTAAAATCAAGTAAAATTGAGTTTTATTGACTATTGTAAGCATAAATATTCCATTCTTGTTTAAATTTCTACTGCTTAGACTCAGATACGTGACTGAAAGTAATTTGAATTTGTAATTTAATTACAATTATCTGAAAAATATAATTTGTAATTTGTAATTCAATTACAAATTACTAATTTGTAATTTGTAATTGAATTACTTTGCAAGTAATTTGCCCATCCCTGCTGTTCGACATATCCTACAATATATATATAGATATGTCCGAGAACATAAGTTCTAAATGTTGTCTGAATGAATCTGCAATCTGAATAGTATAAAAAATATTATAATATAGTGAGTTTTGGTTTTGTTAACTTCAGCCTCACCTGCTTCCTTCAATTAATCAGAAAAAAAGCGTATGTTGATAACTATTTAAGTTAATTTCATCCATATATATAACTAAATTCAAAAATCACAAACTCAGCATTTTAATCAAAGGAATGTTCATAAAGCCCCATACATACAAAAATATGTGCATAATAAAAAGTCTATGATTTACTCAAATCCTTGCCAAAATACCTTGGACATTGAAAAACTTAACATTTTAAAAAATATTAACACCTGGCCTGAAAAAAAAACGTTAGAAAATGTTTTTAAACTGATCGTATGCTTATTTTTGTTCGATTTTGAAGGTCCTGTACCTTCAAAAGAGTTTTAAAAAATCCTTAAAAAGTGCTTAACTGCTTAATTTTTGTTCGATTACCCATGAAAACGGCTTTAAAAAGCTATAGAAATCCTAATTGGTATTTTCCTTTTAGATTTGAAGCCAAATTAAATTTTGTACTCTCTGAAATATTAACCCCTCAAACTTTAAAACTGTTACCGTTTGACGCAACACTATTAAAGTATAATTAAACGACGTCATAAAACTAATAATAAATGCTTAAACACTAAATTAATTGACAAGTGTATATTACTTAAATATGATTTTTGCTTATATTATTTATCAGCTTTTTGGTATAAGTAGTTTAATTAATCTTAGAAATATTTAGTGTTCATTAAATAAAGATTAAATGCAACATGAAAACAAGATGCAAAAAGTACAGCGACCCGGGCTTGAACCCCAGTCCCTGGTTTAAAGGTCAGATTTTTTTATTACCAAAACTAAGCTGGATTCTGATTAAAAAAGTTTTTGTTCCGTGTGCAAATAAAAGATCGAAACTAGCAATATTTGTAAGTATAGGCGATATGGTTTATGAACACCCCCACTGACCAACCACCAAAGAAATGATCAAATAGTGATAGTATGATGGTCAGCTTATTATTATTTCCATCAGTCTCACCAAATCGTGGATCAAGTTAGCATTATGCATTTGCATATATAAAAATTTGCATGCATTCAGAAAACAAAAATTTAATCAGTTATTTTTTTAAATTAAAAATTACATCCTTCATTTGTTAATTTTTAAAAATGAAAATTAGAAAAATTCAATGAGATATTTTCAATTAGTTTTGACTATAGTTCATGAAAATTTATTTTTTAAACATATAAGTTTAAGTTAAGTTAAAAAAAAAAAGGTTTTGCAGAAGATGAAATGAAGACGACGACTGCCCTCACAATTACTGCAATATTTCTTCAGATATTTACATTGTTCATCCCCAGGGTAAGTAAATAGGGGAACAGGAACAAAAACCGTTTAAGAGTGAAAATAGCCGTTTAAAACAGAGAAACCTTCGTGTATTTTATGTGTTTAAAAAATAGCCGTTTAAAACAGAAAACTTAAGATTAGTCTATTTTATGTGTTTAAATCGTTAAATGTTTTAATCAGTTTGAAGTTTAAGTCGAGTATTTATAAGAACATTTGATGTGAAAGAGATTTATTTATTCACGGATTTTGTGCAATTTTAAACGATTAAGAAAGAAGTAGATTAAAACAAACTGTTTTAATTCGAATATTGCATATTATTCAATCGGACACTTTAGTTTTTGATGCCTCAAGATCAGTTATCTGAGATCAATTTAAAGTTCAGTTAAGCGGTCAGTTTTAGTTTTTATAGCTCAATTAAGTTAAGTTATAAATTAATTCTCCTCATTTTTCCTTCCTGTGGATCTGCGTTTTGTCGGAATGATGAAATGACGCTGAATTAATTGCTAAAAAAGCGTTCAAAAGATCTTTAATTTGCATGTGGATTGAAAAAATCTTATATGGATTAAAATGAGAATAGATTCTTTAAAAAATACCGGATTAAGCCAAGAGAGAGTGAGAGAGGGCAAAATTAACAAAAAAGTTTAAATTTCCTTATTATAGCAAACTTTAAAATATTTAACGATTATATATATACAATTTGCATATCGATTTTTTAACAACTAAAATCATATTCAGATTTCTCTTATAAAATGTCAAAAAATATTCTGGAATTTCGTCTCTTTTAACCTCTTCTCCAAATCTTTAAACAATATAAGAATTTTCAGACACTTTTTTTCAAATAAATACAATTTATAAAAAAAATTGTCTTGTATACATACTAGAAATTGTATGCATTTTTCAAGTCCAATTTAACTTTTAAAAGTAGTATTAAATTTTATAGCAAATTCAGTTCATGTCTCTCTTTTACATATGTAATTCCTTATAGATGTCTTAATTAATTAAAGAATTCTGAGAGATCGGGATAAGACATGAGAAATGAGATAAGCTATCAGAATGTATTTTTAAAATGCAATAAATGGTTTCTCTGTAATTTGAAACGGTTTTTTTCTTGATTGACTTTCCGTTGATTTCCTTGTTAGTTCAAGGTCGTTTGAATGATTAATAAGAGAAATGAGTGTAAAAAATGCATGAAATAATTTTTAATCTCGTTATTTTTGCAGACGGAAGAAGTAGAGGATGATGGCAAGTTACACATACAACAACTTACAATAATAATAATAATAATATGTTATGTGGCAGTCCAAGTAAAAAGAGTACAAATGCTACTTTTAGAGTTCAGAATTTAAAACCTTCAAATAAGGCTTTGAACACTATTCTATGCAGCCAAAATATATTGCTAATTTTGCACTTTAGTCTGAAAGTATTTTGTCAGTTTATTCAAAATACAATTGTATTTCACGACTTTTAGAACCATTTTGAAAATTTATCGGAAAATATTTGTATTTTGTCAGTTTTGGAAAAGCTTTTTGTAGTTTGTAAATTTAGCCAAAATACCAATGTAGTTTTTTAATTTATCCAAAAGTATTTTATCTTTCACCAATTTGGCCAAAATGCAACTATATTTTGTCGATTTTATAACAAAATTTTATTTTCGTGGTTTGCCAATTTATCCAAAAGTATTTGTATTTTGAGTTTTAGAAAAGTATTTTGTATTTTGTCGTTTTTGAAAAAGTATTTTGCATTTTTTATCTAGGTTTAGAGAAGTATTTCATGTTTTGTATTTTGTCAACGTTTTCAAAAGTATTTTGTCAATTTTAAGAAAGTATTTTATATTTTGCTTGTTTTGTCAATTTATCAAACCTAAGTATTTTGTATTAGGCAAGTTATCAAAAGGATTTTGTAGTATTATTTTAAAGTATTTTGTAAATTTATCCAAAATTATTTTTTATCTTGCCCATCTTGGAAAAGTATTTTGTATTTTGAAGTCAATGTATTTTGGGTAAATTCTGAGCTGTTTTCACTTGGACTGCCACATACACAGTGATGACCTTAGCACTTGTATGCAGCGAAGCGTGTGAGCCCACACAATCCAACACGAATCTAAAACATTCCTTTGTTCACTTTTCTGTCTGCAGACTTATTTATTTTTATTATAAACTCCACCTAATTAATATTAATTAGCACTAAATCATTCATCATCATTATTAATTATTATACAACAACCTACTTTACATAATCATACACTTTATTATTATTATTAGTCTTAAAGCTAAAAGCATTTTCCTAGGTTTAAATAGCATTTATTCTTGCACAAGCACATCATCATTTCTTAATGAGTTTACATACCGCAATCTTTAAATTATTTAGCATCATTATTTTATACTTAAATGCTTAAATTAAGGATTTTTAGTAAAATTTAGCAAACAAAATGAATTACTATGTAAATGCAAGGAAAACGTCTGATTTTAAAATTTAACAAAAATTAAAAATTCAAGAAAAAAAAGGATTTGGAAAAATATTCAGGAAGAAAGAAGTCGAAAAAAAATGAACCCTCCAGAATCCGTCGAAATCAATAATCATTATCATACTGGAGGATGAAAAAGTGTGAAATATCATAAAATAAAAAAATCTATTTCCAAGCAAAATTATGGAAGTAAAAAAACAATTTTTCAGTAAAATTGAACGAACAAACCTTAAAATTTTGTAGAAAAATCTGGTTGAAATATATGTCAGAATGTATGAATATTTAAAAAATTATTTAGTATTTGTATTAACAATTTCCTACTTCTTTGCTATAACATTCGCTGCAGCTTTTGCTAGCTTATAAAAACTATTGTGTGATTAATTCAAAGGACTTATTTAATGATTTTATGTTAATTTAATGCATTTAACTTTACAGTTTTATGGGAAAGTGGAGAGATCCGTGTAATAAGTCAAGAAGGTTCGAGAAGAACACGAGCATCAAGCAAACTTTACAATCAAGTAATTATCGTTCAATATATATATATATTTTTTTTTAAATGTGACAGTTTAATTAAAAACAGCAATATAAGAGTTCAGAATTTATAACATAGGAAATGAAGCATGAAATAATAGTTTAGATTCTGAACTCTTAAAGTACCACCCGTGCCGTTTTTACTATCAAATTCAATGCATTTTTTGGCGATAATTCAGAATTTAGTAAAGTTTTATTACATGTATGACAATTTAAAAGAAAAATTCAGATTTTTTTTTCGATTAAAGTATTTGTCGTTTTAGATTGGGTTTTGTTTATAATTTTATAAATTGTCCTATTTACATTTATACTTTAAAACATTAGATTCTAAATGATTTGCAAAAATAGTGACATAGTTAACTATACTGTGTCTAGGCCGATTTTATTTGCACAGGGGACTACTTTTTGTATCTTTACTTTATGCAATATTGACTTTAAATATACATCTAATGTTCATAATGCATTTTTAAAAAATATTATATGAAATGAAGATGCAAAAAGTAGTTGGATTAGCGGTGACCAGGGTTTGAACCCTAGCTTCTTGATTTAGTAGGCAAATTTTTTATCCGAAATCGGATTGGGGCTTAAAAGTGTTTGTCCCCTGTGCAAATAAAACCGGCATAGAAACAGTAGAGTTAAAATTATATACTTAGAAATGTCGCTGGTTCTGGATTTTTATTTGCACATCGGACAAAAGCTTTTTAGCCCGAATCCAATTTCGGATAAAAAAAATGTGACCTATAAACCAGGGACTAGGGTTCAAGCCCGGGTCGCCGCATTTTTTGCATCTTGTTTTCATTAAATCACACACTATTACTAAATTAAACATTTTATCTTTACTTAATGACCACTAAATGTATATGTAAGTGCAAGATTGCATGAAAACAAGATTCAAAAAGTGCGGTCACCGGGGCTTGAACCCCAGTCTTTGGTTTATAGGTCACATTTTTTTATCCGAAATAAAAGTTTTTGTCCCCTGTGCAAATAAAAGCAGTATAGTTAACTATATGTATTTAATTTGTAAAACTGAAGGGTGAAGTTCAAGTGATCCAGGTGATGACGAGAGGTCGAGTTTTTGAGATTCGATTGTTCCGAGATGAATCCCCAGAGCCTAGTCTACGACTCAAGAATGGAGAGCGAGAGTTGACCTTGCCCCGAAGGTCATCCCCTTCATGTCACTGGAGGGGCGAGCTGAAGAACCCCGGTGGGGGGCATGTCGCACTCTCTTCTTGTCTTCATCCAAAAACATTTGTATGATAATCTAATTAATCTTAAAAAAATTTTAAAGCATTTTTCTTTCCGTTTTTTTTGGTGCAAAGCAGAGGTAGGTGGTCAACATACGAAGTTTTTAGACTACAAAATACTTTCGATAAAAGAATACAAAGTACAAGTTTCTTTTTAAAATCTGCCAAAATACGTATAAAAACTTTCGACGAAAAACAGTTAACCAAAATGCAAAAAACATTTGCAAGATACATATTTCCATAAAATTTCGAAAACACAACTAATTTAAAAAAAAAATCCTAAAATCCTAACAAGTTTTTAAAATTTTAAGTTGTAAAATACTTTAATAAAATTTCCAATGTGTTTTTTTTGAAAATGCAGAGTGGAGTTGTGATAACAGAGGAAGGGCCATGGCTCATAAGGCCTTCTTTAAGGGAAATGGACGGAAGTGACGAAGAGGGCGTGCCCCACCGGATATTTCACCCCACTGCCTCACAACTCCGATGGTCCAGTCACATGGCAGACGGTATGCAAAACATAAGAAAAACATTCAAAATCTAACGTTTTTTTTTTTACTAAATTTAGAAGCATTAAATATAAATATTTAAATATCCTTCCAGTCTCAAGTAAAGTTTCAACAATTACTGTTGTCAAAACGAACGGAATTTTGCATTGAATTCTAACCTTCAAATCTTCATTGCCAAAATAAACAGTTGGACATTTTAGAAGGATTTGAATCCAAACGGTTTTTGCAAATATTAGCCAAAAATCATTTTAATTAGCTGCTTAGAGCCAATATTCAAAAAATATAATCAGTATTATTCGCTTTTATCAGCTAAAACATGCTTTTTCAAAAATCCCATTTTGGTTTAAAACATTTCTAACGGCCTAACTGTTTCATTTTTTAATACAAAGAGATCCATTTGAGCCAATCATAAAGGAAAATTTAACAGAAATCTATGAGGCAATAAGAATTTTTTTTAATGCCGTTAATATTTTTCAGTGGCTCGAGTGCCTCTATCGCAATTGGAGGAGGCCGCGCGGTTATCAATCGAGGAGGAGACGCGACGTCGCGAGAAGCGTTCCCGAAGCGTTAGCAGCACGAGTAGCAGTAGCGCGGCAAATGTGCCGCTTAGCGGAGACTATTGGACTTACAACGTACTAAGTCGGAGTAGCCGCGCTCCTGAGGAGAACACAAAGAAGAAATGGGTCGAGATGGCCGTTTTTACAGATGCCGCGCTATACAAACGCATGAAGAACACATTCCCTAATGATACTGCTACTAAACTTAAGGACTATGCTCTAACGCTAATTAATACCGTAAGAAAATATAGATGTACCCCATTAAAAACGACTTATGAACCGTCAAAAGTTAGCCCGCTGGAGTCACCATTTAACCCATTAGGAAGTTTATGATTTCCACAAAAAAAAAGTGTAAAATCCTATGCGTTTATTTCACCCCAATTAATACCGTAAGAAAATACGTATGCTTTTATACACGGCTTATAATTAAAGTTAGCCCGCTGGAGTCACCATTTAACTCACAATTAAACTTTCAATGAACACTACAAATCTAATAGTTTCAATGCAAAAAAATAGCAAATCTTATGAAATTACTAGATCTAAAAGGCTTAAAATTTGATCCCTAAGGTCACATTCTAACGCGCAAACTTTAAAACTAACTTACAATTAACAACGCTTTTAACGGATGTTTTCAAATATGCTACTTTCACACTCTCACATTAATTAAAATATCGTAGAAAGTGCAAAATATTATTATTTATTATTATGCCGAAGTATCCAATTGTGATCATTTTCTAAATGACCAAAAGTTTGACCCGCAACTTACTTTCACCAATCTCTTCGGAGGTGTGGGTTCGAATCCCACTGTTATCAAATTAAAGTTTCCCCGGGGGAGAACAGTTCTTATGTACTGATTCGGTTTTGACATCAATAAAGACTTAATCAATTAATTAAACTACAGCAATGTTTTTATTGCAAAAAGACAGAAAATCGTATGCCTGAAACGAGGTCAAAGTTTTGACCCCGTAGGTCAAGAACGCTTCGTCTTTTAAAAGTGAACTTTGAACTGAACTCATACATTTTTAAGGATTTTATTCCAGTAGTTTTGTTTTAAAATTGATCATAATATGAAATAATAATTGCAGATGGATTTGTTGTACGGTCACAAGTCAGTAGGGATGGAGATTGGATTCCGTTTGGTCCATGTCGAAGTGATGAAGAGTGTTCCAAAGGAATTGGACTCAAACGGGGGCAAAGCGAAGGCTTATCTTTCTTCATTTTGTGAGTATGCTGGGGATCAAAATGTAGACTCGGGTCTTTGGGATCATGCACTTCTCCTTACTGGCATTGATCTTCATGAAGAGGGACTCAAATCTACTGCAGGTTACCAATTTTATAGAAATAGAGAGAGAAAAAATTGACCCCATTTGACCCTGGTTATGTTTTAACCGCATTTTTCAAGACTAGCTTAGCGATGTATATAAAAAAAGAAAAAAATTGATCCGATACATTTCATTTCGCTATAATTGACCCCATGGTATTTGATCTTTTAATTTTACAGGGCTAGAATTCTGTATAAAAATAAAACATTTGACCCACAATTTTTTCCACGAACAATTAAAAAAAAATTGACCCGCAATTTTCTTTCTGGGCTAGGTTATTCAAGAACGAAGTATAACAAACTAAATTTTGACCCACAATTTTTTGCAAGACTAGCTTAGGCAGTAAAGTTGTATACAAAATAAAACATTTGACCCCGGTATATTTTTGACCCACAATTTTTTCAAGACTAACTTATTCAGGAACGATAACAAAATAAAATTTTGACCCGAATTCTTTTTTCTGGGCTAGGTTATATAAAGGAACGATGTATATAAAAAATAAATTTTGACCCTATTTGACCCGCAATTATTTTTGTTTCAGGACTAGCATGGGCAGGAACGATGTGTTTCAGATATTACAGTTGTTCCGTAGCAGAAGGATTCACTTTTGGCTCAGCGTTCATAATAACTCATGAAATTGGCCATAGTCTCGGAATGGAGCATGACGGGGTCGGCGTCTCTGAGGAGTGTGACCGTGACAAATTTGTGAGATACTTTTTTGACCTTTGACATTTAACATTTATATTAGTTTGACCTTTAAATTATTTATTACTTCACCTCATGGAAAAATATTGAATTTGTTTCATGTTTTTGAGCCAAACTCGTGAATTAGATATTAGATACTGAGCTCGGCTCATTTATGTGTGGATTGGAAATCGATTTTGCGATGGTTTCTATATAGATTTATCAACTGAAACAGAAATATTTATTTTGAGCCAAGCTCAAAAAGTTGCTTAAAATGTGACGATTTCACACAGTTTTTTAGCTTTTTTCTGTATAGATTTCTCAACTAATAGAAAAAATGCTAATTTTTTAAATGTTTTTGAGCCAAACTTATGATGAGCTGTGAATTAATTAAATGCTGAGCTCGGCTCATTATTGTTGGCTCCACTATCAATTTGCAAATTTTTCTATAGATTTCTCAGCTTCTCCAAAAAACTTTTTCTAAGCGTTTTTGAGCCAAGCTCATGATAAGCTGTGAATTAAAAGCGAAAAAGATACTGAGCTCAGCTCAGTCAAATGGGACAATTTTATAAAATGTTTGCTGTTTTTTTTTCAATGTCGATTTTTCATCTAATACAAAAAAATGCTAATTTTTAAATGTTTTTGAGCCAAGCTCAACTTATAAGCTCAGAATTAAAAGCGAAAAAGGTTACTGAGCTCGGCTCATAGAATGTAACGATTTTATAAAATGTTTTTTTTTTGTTTAGATAATGTCACCTACAACGGGGGCAGGAAAGATCACTTGGTCCTCCTGCTCAGCAAATAACTTGAAGGAGTTTATTTTGTACGGGACGAGTGAGCTGAGATCAAAGAAAGGAAGTCAGTCTGAGCCAACTTGTCTTTCTGAGCTTGTTTCTACCTCCAGTACGACAACCACGGCATCAACTAATGAGTCCCTACCTGGACAAAAGTATGACGCCTATGTTCAATGTGCTCTTGGCATCGGATCAAAATTCAAGCCCTATTTTCAGAGGAATAAAGCACCTTTTAATGTAAACAAAAACATTTTTGTTTTTATCTCTTTCCATCCTTCACTTAATATTGATTGATTGTGACATGAACAAGGGAAAATTAGTTTTAAAAACAAAAAAAAACGTGATTTTATTTCGTAAACAAAACTATTTAAAACATCGATTTAGATTAAACGCTTAAGAAAGAGTCGCTTAAAAAGTCGGGAAATAATTATTTTTATTTTTAATTAAATATTTGACCCATTAGGGTCATCGGATCTCTCAAGTATTTAACTAAACAATTCCCGTTTCAAAGAATATTAAGTATCAATATGCAATTTTTTTGTGTTCATTTTACTTCACCTAGCATTCTAAAATTTATAATTGAGTTAGAATGGAAAACCCAAAAATAAATAAAATTTAAATGGATTTAAAGTCAAATGTAAATCTCTTCATTTCTTCAGAATATTTGCTGGATTCTTTACTGTGGGAATGGAACTCATGCTGTGTCAACTCATCCGGCTTTGGTATGCTAAACTTCAATTATAAAAACATAATTAACTAATAAGTAATAAGGATGTGGTTAAATATTTAACAAAAAAGCTTCAAATTAATTTTGAAGTTGTTTTTTGGTTTTTGGTAAATATCTTAAAATCCAATCAAATGGCCCATTATTGCAAATATTAGATTAAAATTCGCATTAAAATTTTGTATAGCATATTTCAAAATTGATGATAGTTCCCTTTTTCCACCTAATTTTGATAATTGGTCTTAATAATTAATTTGCAACAATTAACTATTTTTTTTCAGGAAGGAACTAAATGTGACAAGGACAAGGTACTCACTATATTTTAAAACGACTTGTTAATAACATTTAATTAAATATTTAATTTCGTTCTATTTTGTTTTTTGAACAGTTCTGTCGAAAAGGAGAATGTGTCCAGAAATCATAAGTCAATTATAACTTTCGAGCTTTTTTACATATATCATGAAAGTCTGTTTAAATAATAATAAAGTGTCAAATATACTGCAAAATCCCTACTGGTTTCTGTCCTTATTTTCATCCTGACTCTAATCTTATCGACATTTACAAATAATTTACAGGCTTATCAAAAATAACTGTAGCTTAAATTTAAACACAAGTAAAATGTAAACAAGTACTCTGTCCGTTTATTGATTCTTCTTTGGTAGCAAAAAAATACAGATAATTTGAAATCCACTAATTAACAAGCATATACTCTTAATCGATTGATTGATTGAATTCTTTATTGTCTTGCTGATTCAAAATACATACAATTCTGTTCTTCCATCAGTGACATTAGT
>JAQGBQ010001228.1:0-12780 GCA_034698485.1 Vertagopus arboreus
TTATTTATGCGAAGAACCAGACTAGATTTTTTTTCTAATTATCGTATTAATTTACCGTCTTAAATACAATTTGAAACAATACTTGAAAATGCATAATAATTAAAGCTCAGAGCTTGAATATTTTAAAATCTGCTAGGGGTTAGCATTTCTTGAGTTTTTACAATGATTGTATTTTTAATTCTTCCAGTTTTTTTATTATATGTAAATTATGCTATCCAAGATATTCCAAGAAGATGATTCAGGTTATTAAATTTGAGACTTATTTTGAGAAGAGGAGAAGAAATTGTAACTTGATATACTTATGTACATACATTTATATGATGTATAGTTTTAAAAATAATTAAACGAAAAACTCATTTTGTTTTTTCCTAATTAAGTTTTACAAAGATCACATTACCTAATTAACAACAACCTCAGGAATGATTAAGACAATTTAAAAAATTCGTATAGTATAATTCTGTACAACAACTAGTAAAATTATTTACAATTTTTAATCTTTTTAATCGTATAAGAGTTTAATTATGGTATACTACAGAATACGAATAAATATGAATATTTTGAGGTAACATCACAATAAGAAATATTTGAGATCCTTACGTACTTATATTTAATTAGTAATACTGTAAGAAATGTCACGAAAAATAAAATTAGCACTTTTTCAAAACGTGTTTTTTCTGTGCCTTTAAAATGTCATATTTAAATAATTTAAAGTTGAATAAGATTGGATTAAGATTCCTGAATATGTTCGTGAATTTCTTCAGGTTCAGACATAATGTTTATAGAATCCTCGTCATCGTCTTCATCTTCAATATCTTCATTATTATGATTATTAGACATTATTACATTTTTATTATTAAGTGATGGGATTTTAATCTTAATTTTACCAACTTTCTCCCTACTACTATTATCCTCCTCACTTTCATTATTATTTTCTTTTTTAAATTTCTTATTTTTATTCTTTGGCTTATCAGTATCAATGAATTTGTACGGATTATTTAAATCTAGGTCTACCGTATCAATTTTGGAATGAGATCGGAAGTCATCATTATCATCATCTTGATCTGTAAGACTACTAGACTTTCTCTTATTAATAAATGGTAATCGAGTATCCTCTGAAATTCTTCTGGGATTTTTCTCCAAATTAGATTCAATTTTGACCTCCTCAGGGGTCAATGGTTTCAAGTCGTCATTATTCTCAAGATTGGTATCAACATCTTTAAGAAGTAGCTTCTTTTCAGTAATATTATTATTATTTAAAGAGAGGTTTAAAGTGTTGACGAGTTTCTCGTCTCTACTAATTGGGATTTTGAGTTCTGCCTCGGGCTTAAAGTCATCATCATCAAGGATTGAAGAAGTGGTTGAATTCGGTCTGGAATTATTATTATTGTTGTTGTTGACATTTAGATCTTCATTATTATTCTCAGCCTCGTCTCTTGTAAGAAGTGTGTCGTTGTCAGAGTCCGAGTTGTTATTTGTAGAAGCGTTACTCAAACTTCTGCGGGCTTTCTTATGACGTTTTGTATTTGTATTTTCAGAAGAGGAATTTAATGGAGGATTGTATATCTGGTGCTGATGATGATGATTGATAGAACTCTGTAGTAGTTGATGGGTTAGTAGAGACTTGGCGTTTGTGTTGGCAGTTGAAGGTGGAGAATGATTGTTATTAATGGGATGACTTGTATTAGGTGTAATTTGGTTGGGATTTGGGCTACAGTTTGTATTCGTAGTAGGAGGAGTACTTCTTGCCGACATGGATGGAGATGAGCTGGAGCGCGGAGGAGTGGGACGCATCCGGTGATAAATGTGCTGGATATTTTGTAGGACATATTTCGTAGATAAGTTTGCAGCAGAAAAGTTCTTTCCAGTACTACCACCGGCTTTATTGTTGTAGCCTATAGTCTTTTGTTGAAGAAGGCTACTAAGTCCTTGTGGTGTTGTTGTACTGCTAGAAGTGGCAGTGGCAGCAGTAGTAGGAGAATACGCTTGTTCAGAAGACGTCTGAGAATGTTGTTGCTGTTGTTGGTGGTGGTGGTCGTTGTATCTTGGGACTTGGGAAGATGAATTGTAAAGATTTACGTCGGCAGGGTCACGAAAAGCTGACAGTGGTGTATAGATCGTAGACCGAGGTGCTGGACCAACGCCGCCACTCTCCCAGATGCGACCCGAGACTCGTAAATCAACACAAAGACCTGCATCACCACCACCACCGCTAGAAGAAGTAGTGGTACTGCCAACAGGGGCTTCTTTCGACAATTTTGTCCCACTCAGATTAGATTTGTGATCCTCTCTATATGAATCTCGGCCTTTCTCTTCATTACTGTATGAAGAAGAGGAACTCCGAATATGCGGAACAGATGATGGGGGCAGGGTACTCGAACTGCTTCGATGAGGATTCTGTCCCGGGTGTCCGTGGTATCTGGAATTACTCCCACTACAACTTCCACCACTAGAGCTATTACTCGAGGGTGATGGAGAGGTGAGTCTTGAGATGGAAAAACTTGACGACTTGTTGTTATTATTGTTACTACCCTTGTGACTATGATGATGACCTGATTTCCCTGTCAACTTCCCCGGATGATGATGGCCTCCAGTACTACTACTACTCCCATTATGATTGCCGTAATGAGACGAGGAAGGAGATGGAAGTTGTTGATTGTTCAGCTTAGAATGCTGTTGCTGCGGCGGTATGCTATTAGCCGTGCCTCCACTTCCAAGCAAAAATGAAGCGGATGCAGCTGCAGCCGCTGCGGCTAGAAAAGAAGGGGGGTCTTTAATAGAGTTCACTGGAGACGAGTCCTTCTCTTTTGAATCTAGCATCCGACTCAATTTTGAACCATGTGACGAGGTGGAATGATGATGTTGGTGTTGACTATGGGCATGATTATCAAGACTTGAGGGTACTGGCGGTGGGAAAAGAGAATGTGGACTCGTGGCAGAGGTCAAACCACCCCGACCAACAGTGGATGATGTGATACTCCCACTTAATAGATTGAGATTGTCCGTACGAAATAATTCTGAGGGTGAGGCACCTCCGAGATAAGATGATATCGCTGCTGCTTGCGCGGCGGCTGATAAACCTCCACTGCCAGACCCTGGGTGACCCCCACTAGCTCCACCACCGCCATGTGTAGGGAAATTCATCCCCATATTCATCCCCATTCCATAAGGATTGTGCATAAAAGGAGGAAAGAACCAGAAGGGGTATGCACCAAGGGGTTGGAAAGCCGCTGCGGCGGCCGCTTGAGCAGCAGCCGCAGCCGAGGAGGATGACCCTGCTGACCCAGGGGGCGAGGAGGCTGAGTTCGGTATCTGGTTTCCATTAGGGGTTAAAGAAGATGATAAAGACGTCGGGGGCATAGCATGTCCACCACCACCAGAACTATTCATAGAAGTTGGGCTCTGTCTTCGATCTGGATCACTGATACTTGAACCACTTCCACCAGTCGCACCCTGTAAATACAAGAAATAGTGATGTAGTTTCATTAAAATTTTAAGCTCCACTTGGTATTTGCTGTGTCAACAGGCTAAGTCTTTCTTGACTGTGTGGTAAAACTTTTAGGGGGAAAGTTGGCAAGTTCTTCTTTTGAGCTTTTATGTACACAGAAGAGACCATACTATGTAGTAGTAGATAGTTCTACCCAATCTACGTCATCATAAAAGACACACAACATAAGACCTCTCTAGACAAGTTTCTTTAGAAAAACCTTATAGGTTACCAGACACATCCTATCTTCTTATAGTATCAAGTTTTTCTAAGCAGCTACGGATATCTCTTAGTTCTCTCCTCTGTAAATCGTAAGACGATAGTCAAACTCATGATGATGATAAAACCAATAAAGACAAAACTTTTTCCCTCTTTCTCTCTCTTACTCTTTAGATATAGTAAAAAGGACAGATTTTCTGCCTCAAAAGTACCTCTGAAGAATTGTTTGACTTCATTTTATACCAACCTTATGTAAGATGACAGTCGGGTGACTTTTTCTCTCTTATCTTAAAGTATTAAGTACCTGCAGCATCTATAGATATATGTATAAAGACGAATCCAACACAGTTAACGGAATCCTTCCTGAAGGATAATAAAGCTTGAAATCGAATCGACTCATTGAGCAGAGAAATACTTTGAGAACTTACTGTGTGTAAAGACTTTCTTCATCAAGAAAAGAGAAAAAAAAGTCGACCAATGTCGGTCGTTAGTTTTATTATCCACATTCTTTTACTTACTTACTACCAAAAAAGAAGAAGAAGATAAAGATCTATTAACAAAAGGTATTCCCTCTTCGGCTTTTACTCCTTTTTGCAATTTAAGCTAATTCCTCTGGACTTTTTTTATAGTTTTATCTAAATCTATATAGTATCTGTAGATTTCTTAGATGTTAGATCGCTAAGATTTTAGAAATAAATAATTTCTCTACCTTTTAGAGTTAAAATCCTTGATTTCTGAAGAAAAAACATAGCGACAAGAGGTCAACGGGGTTTTCAAAAGATAGTCTTGGAAAGCATTGAGTATTTTTATTGGCGTAATCTAATTCAATAAAAACGGGATATAAATGTAGCTAATCCATCCATACTTTATGGATGGATTGATGATACCTAATAATAAAACGTCTATAAAAAGCATATAGCAGTATATGTCTATAGTAATAAGTCATCCATCACTCTGAGAAGACGGGAAGAGAAAAATGTATTTAACTATTAAAGTGATTCTGTTTAAATGCTCCATTAGTGGTGGTCTATATTGTAGTAGATAAGCTACTATAGTTCAAAGGGAGTTGACTACTACTCTGTACCTTTGTTATAATATTATTACTAGGTGGATAATATAATACGGGTAATATAACATGCCATAAAAGTAATGTGTCAGACTGAATCGGCCTCTGACTATCATTGCTATTATCTTTCTATCAGTTTAGTAGAATGTTTAGCCTTGTCCCGTTTTCCTCTATCTATCTTATACTATACTATATGCATTATCCTTCGAGAATGGATTCTAGTTATATTTTATTACGAAAAGGTACATGTGGATAGATAAAGATAGTAAAGGACGGAATTAAGGGCAAGTAAAAGTTAAAGGGAATGTCAGCTTAGAATGGCCCATTTCACACGCAATAATCTCATAACGATCTAACACACCAAAAAGTAATACGACGTACTATCCACTAGTAGTACTACCAACTTTGTTAGTAGATATAAGCGATGAAGTAATGTTATAAAATAAAAGTGGCTTCTTTTGAGCACAAGGATGAAGAAGGAGGGTTGACAGATATATCCATACAGTACCAGGGTTCGGGAATAAGATACCCGGGTGGGGTTTAAACCCTGGAGATATAATGGATGAAGTGTAACGGAGACGGAATTTGACGAGTCTTTGTGCCCAGAAAAATTATTTCCACATACAGACAGGTTTTAAAGCTTTTGTGTATGCCATGACCGTGTCGGTGTCACCCAAGCCACGTTTATTATTACATCGTATTCTTATAGGTAGAGAAGAGAGAGAAAGTGGCAGTGGTGGTCGTCTTGAGTCTCTCTTCGAGTCGAACTTACAACTTTGCTTTCACTCACTTTCTTCTTATCATCTTGAGTCTGAGTTTTTTAAAAAATGTTTTTCGGATTCAATACACGTCGCAGTTTTTGCAGTTGCTTTTACTATTGCCTCTATTACATATCTACTATACGAGGATATATATTCTGTTATTGCCTCAGCTTTGTCGCATGAATACTAGCGGTCTATATATTATTATAAGAGAAAGAATCCACACAGGGGCTGTTCTATCATGTTTTATGCTACCCATGTCTATCATTATAATCTGGGAGGATATCATGATATGATAATTCCATCCTCAAACCTTCAAACAAAAGTTAGCTGTTAGCGTTGGACTAACTTCATAATAGTGGTGAAAGTTTTTTTTCTTTTGTCAGGGTCGGAAAAATTCGATAAAATGTCCAAATGTTTGTTTGTTTCTTTACTGTATTTAAATAGCAAAGTTTGATTGGGTCAGTTACACACATTATTATTATTGGTGGAACGAGTATCTAATTAAAACTATTTATACTACGGCCCTGTTCTTATCTCAAAGAGAATAAAGCCACCACCACGATCATTTACTGAAATCTACTCATTAATTCCACCACCTCCTCTCGTATGTCTTGTTCTTCTATTCTATATCTTCTAAATACAACCACCACCACTGTGTGTTTTCAACTAGGACCAAGTTGGAAATCCAAGTTGGCTTTTATTACTCAAAGGTTATCTCCTTGATCCATCAATCTAGCCAAAGTACACAAAAGTAAGTAAGCAAACCCCAACTAACACCCGGGTATCAGTTCCAACCTAAATTGGGATTTAGTCTTTCCAAATTACACATTTACTCATATATTATTATCATTGTCCCCATCTCTTCACCAAACCTATGTATACATAAAATAAATAACATTTGTCCTTATACATATACCCTGCTCTATGATAGTCCAACGATCACGAATCTAACAATCTAACAATTCCATCTAATATTATTATTCTCTATATAGAGACAAAAGCCCTGAGCCAACAAAAGTTTTTTTGTCGGTGTCGGCAGTGGTTCAGAGTGATAATGGGCTTTGGAGGAGTAAATACGATAAAATCGTATGAAATAAAACAGGTCATCCTGTCATTTTATATTCCCCTATACTGGCTATGTCACGACAAGGGTAATCAAGCGGGTAGAAATTAGGTAAAGTAAACTACTATTATATCCTGTGTAGAATGGCCTTTATTTTGACCTCTTTTATTTCCCAGGGGGTACTATAGAGTGTCTTTAATGCTGGAAAGCGATGAATCATATATCCATTAAGAATACCCTGGCCATTTAATGAACGCACATACACACGTATGATAACTGTCATGAAGTCATACGTCTCACACAATGTCAATTAAACTACTCAACTTTCACAATAGTTTTCAAAGTCCGACCTCAAACTAGTAATAATAATAATACAATCCCGGCAAAAAGTTATCAGAAAGACCTTCATTGCGGAATTAAAGCAAGACCAACCGATTCTAGAATCTAGAAGCTAGTGATAATAATACTGATGGAGTTAGCAAGTCGTAATTCGTAATAATATTATCAGCGTTATATCATATCGTTACAACAAACTACTATCTAACTACTACTACTGCTGGCTGATGTGGTTACGAGTCTCATGTCTGAATTCCTAATTCGCTTTCTAGTAATTAGAGACTCTCCTTGACTTGACACAAAATTTAACGAGCTTCGAGATGGATGAAATTGGTTGGACTTGTATCAAGCTCTGATATTAACTTTACGTCACATTTGCTACAGCAATTCTAGTAAATTTAGATAATTGACTTTGCTTCAATTAAATTATTATCGACGACTTTTTATTACCCTGGAACATGTACTCGGGTTTATTCTGTTTTATATATGACTGACAGACTTGTCTAAATTTGATTTTTTTGTGGATAAATGTGACAACTCATTTGAAATTTTAGTTGCTTCTTGTGTGGACTAAATTTACTACCCAGAAGGGCAATAATAACCCTTATAATATTGTCTACAACTGACAACGAGCTTTATAAACTTTTATAGTAAACGTGACACCGTGTCGATTCGCCCTTGATTCTAATCACGAATGTTGTAGATATGTAGATGTGTGTATTTCTCGTTTTTGGACGGAAATGAACGCTTCTCTGCTTCTCGTAATTTTTCTCATAACGCTTTTCATTCTGAGTTTTGCATAAATACATCTGTACTATCATCTAAATAAGCAATATGAAATAGAGATCTCAATTCGAATAATTTTCTGTAATATAATCCGCCCTGAATCCGAAACAGCACTGATTTTTCCTCCATGCATAGAAGAATAATAACAGAAATAATAAACCAGGAGGGGTGACACCCAACCAAGTTATTATAATGTCAATGTCATTCCTATTATTATAGGAAACAGTTAGGAACGAAATTGATTCTCAAACTATACCCTATCCTTCTTTCCTGAAATTATCGCCTTTCCTCATAATAATATATGTGAAAGTGCATATGCAAATGGACCTGGCTGCCAATTTGTAACTTTAGTGACAATAGACTAGTGAAATTACAAGTTATTTGACGCTTATTTCTCAACTTATATATTTTTGGCCGATCGGATAACTAGAAAGAAAGTTATGTATTTTTCAACAATCGTTTTACTATTGTGGCATATCTGCTTTGTTTTACTCTTTTACCATTATCAAAAAAGTAATATTTGGCAGCTAGGTCCCTTTTTACATGCACTAGCACATCTCTTATAGAAATAAGGGGCTGTTAAATGATAAAAGAACGGTAATTGTTCTATGTATCTCTCGGTTATTGTTATTATAGTGTCACCCTCCTTCCGTCACCACCCTGGCAAAGTTTAATCAAGCTCATCACATCACATCACTATCATCATCATCTAGGAACTATAACGGTTGTGTGTTTAAAGAACGCAATTTATGTCACGGAATAAAAGGGAAATTGAAATCAAGCCTTGAGGGGGATTAGACGCTTTTTAAAAGGAAATCTCTCTCTCTCTCTCTTCTTCATTTTAGAATCTAGAATCATGGCGATGATGATGATGATGATCTCTTTCATGGTGGTGGCTTTTGATAAACTAAGGTTATTAAATTTCACTCTTCTAGATAGAAAATATAACGAGAAAGTTGCAGATGAGGTGGAATAAAAAAAATCCCCATTATTTCCTTCAACATAACGAGCAGAAAACAAGCCAATAATGTTTTTCTACTCCTGTAATTAATTGGATTTTTTTATATGCTTTAGTTAATTGATTCAAAAATGCTATCGTAGTAGTAGTAAGTAGATACGGCACTGAATTCTGCTGCTGAATTGGACGTTGTTGTTATATTATGTGATGTGTTCAGAATGAATAAGAAGAAGGCTTTGAGAGAAAAGACAAAAGAAGTTTGTTGATGAGCGACAAGAAAATGGGATAAAAGGACTAGTTGATTACAAAACACTCTGGCAGGAGGGTTGTTATACTTGCTCAGTCTGTCAGTTAATTATTAACTAACTGAATTAATTATCAGTCTTCTTAATCACGAGATTGACTTCCCTTTTCGTCCACTAACTTATAGCATAGCTAGTATACAGTACTTCTATAATACTATAGTTAGTTAGTTGAAAAGAGTAAACAAAAAGCTTTATATCGATATATGTAGTTAGTAGTAGTAACATCCTGTTGACTCCGAATCGGTATTCCCGGGGGATGAGAACTTTACCCGGAGGACGACGTGGCCTTCATTAGCGTTAAAACTCCTCAGCAATGAAATATACCTGGCTATATACACCTAATATTATGTGTAGCTCAGTAGTTTGCACTGTGATCTAAATCCAAATTCATTTTTCTCAAGGATTTTTTTTATCGTTTGGGGCAAATAGATACATAGTTTTCATGCTGATCCTGAACTTTTACCTCTCCCCTGGGGCTCAGTCCGAGCCAAACGGTAATTTTCTTTAATGAGAAGCTTTTATTTAGATGTTCTTATCGAAACAATTAAAACCAATGTTATTTTTATGGGTCAGGTGAGTTTTCCTTGTGAGAAAAATCAAATTGCTTCCTGACCATAGTGGTTTCGTTTCTATTTCGTGTTCATTAAAAGACTATGTACATACTACATATATTGTACAATTTATGTATAACTAGATAGAAGAGTAGTATTAAAAGTTGACGTGGTAAATGGCCACCATCATCATCTTCATGTGTGCCCTTTTAGTCCGGGTGAAAGCAAATGTGGAGAGTAAATTGGCAGAAATATTACCCACGCGATGGTAGTTGGGAAATAATACTCATTAATGTTATGTACACGGCCACCAGGACTGCTACCTGTATAATACCCGTCTGCATGTTATCCACAGTTAGGCAAATCAGGATTAATTATGAATTTGTTTAATCACATATGATGATGTAACAAGTCTCATTTTGTTTTGATTAAAGCTCGGCTAGTCTTGGGTCATGGAGTTCATCTTTTTGCTTACGACAGGATTTTGCAGATCTATTCCATCAGAGTGGGATTTAAGAAGTTTTGACAAATCTGCAGATATAATAATATCAGTTTCTGAAAGAATTATAATTAAAATCTAAATAGCGGAAGAGCAATAAAATAACTACATTTTGAATTATCGTATCATTTAAAATTAAATCCCACTAACTCCCAGCAAATCACAAAAATCCCGTCTAGACGGAAATTCTGAAACCCGTTAATTCCCATAAAAACCCACGTTAAAATACCAAGCAAGCCCCTGTTTTAATACTTTTAATTAGAGCCTAAGGCACCTTAAAAGTGTTTATTTATACCTCAACTCAAAGTGAAAGTTTAATTTTTCTATAAATAAATAAACTAACTTCCAATTACACTTTATATATGCTTCAAGTAAATAAAACCGATGTAAATGAACCCAAAAGATAAAAATAATCATCCGAAGTTGAATAAAAAACACAGATCTTTAATTATAAATCTGCTGTAATTAATTGGTTCTAAAGCTCCAACTCTTTACTCCAGAGGAAACTATTATGTACGGAAAGTAAAGTGAGTCAAAGTCAAATTTCGAGAATCAAATTAGGTTCAAATGTAAGTTTCAAAGCCAAATTCACTTTCACTGGATGATGAGCATCCAATCCAATTAAAATCCAACCCTGAAAAAAAACTAGATGATGATTCAGCTTTGCTATATGCATTTTATATAAATATAAAGTCTCGTCTCTTCTCGTCTTTTATATCAAAAAATTTGAACCCAAGGATCCTAAAAGCTGAAAAGACTAAGAAGAGAGGAACTAGAGAGCAGAAAAGGAGATAACGAGGTCTCTCATTCCAAGTCTAATTTGTCCCTTGACAAAATCACATTAGTCAATCTCTGGGAAATAAACGCCTTCTTTTGACTACATAGTACATCATCACTTACCTCAACACTACGGAAACCCTTATAACTATACGCATATTATATATAGAAAAAGTTCAGTACAAATAGTATACTGGAACTAATTCAGCTTGGCTGTAGTTAAATCATGCAATTATAAATTGATGATGTGAAGTAAAAGTATATAAGACTTAACGTGAAAACAGGGTTCCAAAAACTCAAAGTTTCAGATTTTATTTCCGTCAAAAAATCGACAGATTCTAGACAAAAATATGAACATTACAAAGACTCGAAGTGAAAAGGGGTGAAAAGACCCGAAATTTCAGATTTTATTCCGTCAAAAATAAATGGCCCGTTCTAGAAATAAATATTTATCACAAGAAAAATATAAATATTACAGCAAAATAAAGCCTAGGTCATAAACCATGTCTCATTATTATCCCACTATATATATATACGTTATATGATTTGATGGAATGAGTAGAATTTGATTTGATTTCACGCTGCATATGGACGTCCATCTCAATTCCCAAATCGCCTTTTGCTACTAAGCCTCGGAAATATTAGAAGCCTTATGGAAAAACACATGGAGAAAAGTGTATGTGCCAAAAAGTAGTAATATGTAGTAGTGGTGAACTAGTTAGGAAGTAAAGAAGAAGGGGATTGGGTCCCTTCCAGTTTGTCTTGGTCCATTGATGCTCAATTGAATAAAATAAAAAAGGAGGTAAAATAGCTGCAATTTGCCGTATGGCAGGTTTGTGTGCTCGTAATACAAATAGGCTGACCCAAGGACCTTTCCCCTGACCAGAAAAAACCCAGAAAGTTCGGATTATACATAAGTGAGTTGGGTTGGGTTGGCCGGGCATCAAGTCCACGACAAGAGAGAGAGAGATATATTTCTAAAGTGTGTAGATATGTCTCTCTCTGTGTATAAAATATATGTGAAAAAGTGGAGACATTTGTTATTTGGGGTTTTTTGTGGAGAAAGAAGAAGAAAATGTAATTTCTCTAGAGAGGGAGATGAGAGATCTAACAAATACAAAAAGGAAAGTCCAGAGGGGTCTTTTTATGCATCGACAACTTCTCAATGAATATGACAGCATTATCTCTAATCTACCGGATGAATATTGTTACAGTACTTGTTTACTTTCTCTTTCCGATTTTTTTCTGTTTGGAATTTAGAATATTACATAAAATTATTTTCATCTGAAGAGTTTTAACTATAAATGGAGATTTGAAATTCGAAAAAGAAGCAAACCTGGAAGAACTTGGATTTAAACCTTACCCATTGATTATTAAGTGTAAGAAAACGTCCCTTTTTTCATTATTTTGTTTATTTTTGATAAGATCTCATTTAACCTATTTTGCTGAGTTTCACTTTATAATTTTTTATTCTGATTTTGAATGTCTCATATTATACAGTTTCTTAAAGTTTAAAATTATATATTAACAAAAATTCTAAGAGCCTCCGAGATTTCTTGAAAACTTCGACACCAAAAAGGCCTGCAACATTGGCTAGAAATCGATCGTTTGGACAGGAGGACAACGATGCTATAAACTCATACACATTGAGATTTCTATCGTCACACAGTAAGCATAATTGAAAACCATTTTGGACACCGTTTCCCGTAAGAAAATGTCATAAAGTGTCATGCTTATCTGAAAACGCTATCTTCTAGAGGAGATTGTCAGGTACAACTGGAAAAAAACCCCGATCACCCCGGATCACCCCATTTTGAGAAAATTGAGTTGAAAGGTTAGGCCTTTTACACGGGGTAGTGAAAAAGCTCAATTTTCATCAAAAAAATGATTTCCTCATAACCCCTATTAAATGATACACCAATCGAAAGCTAATAATCCCTGGACCCTTGGAAAAATACTCCCAACATTCTGT
>JAQGBQ010001229.1:0-12767 GCA_034698485.1 Vertagopus arboreus
TAAAGGGTATCTCAGCCCCTGTTTCGATTTTTAAAATTCTGTTTTCATATTCGGATTCCCCGTATCAATTACTCGTACGACACCCAATCCGGCCTTGTAGGACATATATATATATATATAATATACATAAATATAGGTAACAAATTTAATTTTGATAAAGTCAACGACCACAAAGTGATGTTCAATTCTGGAGTTGCTTCATTTCCGGACTCCGGTTTGAAATCTGTGCCCATGTTTGACATTATATCACCGCAGATGAATTCAAAAGACCTTGGATGTCGCCTCAGTTCGTTTCTTCGACATGTAAGAATTTTACATCAGGATTGGCAAAACAAACGAGTTGTGGTTGACTACTCACATTGTATGTTGCATGCGATTTCAAGCAGTTTTAATGAAGAAAAGGTCCTGGTCTACATTCAGAGAAAATTTGACGAGCTGCTCGACAAAATATCAGGATTACAAACTCATGACAAGAAAACACACATAACGGTATGCCTTTCTCATCTGGTGCGAGCATTTTGCATCCACCTTGCCCGATTGAAATTAAACAAGCAGCAGAAACACATCGCAATGCATGCATTCGTGAGTACGGTTGAAGCAAATGGTCTTGACCAACTAGTTACAAATTTATTTGGATTCATAACATTATTTGACTCAAAGTATTTATCAGAGCAGTTGGTGGTTGGTTACGTTCAGAAGTTTCAAAAGCATAGTGATGGAGATTTGGAATATTTAATTAGTGAACATCAAGCTACTATTCAGAGTGAAAAGCAAATAGATGACTATAATGATATTGAGGATGATAGAGTTATTCGGCAACGATCACCATTTTACCGATATTTTAAAGGAAAACGAGCTGAATTAAAATCCAAGAGGAATGAAGAAGTTGTTTCCAGCCAAGAACATTATGGCGAAGAATTAGAAGAATATATATCTGTGAATCTTCAAGTTGCTGCAGCGTTAGAAACGGATGAAAGTTTAAGTGAATACAATTTAAGACTTCCAATCGGGACACATGTAAATCCGTATTACTTTCCTGAAGTTTTGGATGCATTTCAAAACTACTACATCGCCTACTACCCTTTTATAGGGCAAGCATGTTATCCTTCATCTTTCCAAGGAGATAATAATGCTCCAGTTGAATCAAGCTTCAATCATCTTAAACATCAGCATCACCCCAAATCTCATTACTACATTCCGGAATTTATTCCAGAGAGGTTTGATTTAACTTAGCAGCTCATCAGAGAAGCAGCATCCGACGGACTTGTCTCTAAACCAAAGAAAACTGCCCAGAAACGAAAAATTGACAAAAAATCTGCTGAAGAAGCCGAAGAGATCTTTAAAAAAGGAAAACAAAAAACAAGAAAGCCCAAGTACGTCCATCGACTAATTTTCAGCCCAAAACAATTAGATGGCACCCAGCAAAGTCCCAAAGTCTTATCGTCAAGTGCCGATAAGAATCCAAGTACCGCCGATGTCTTAAACCAACAAGATGGGACTAAAGACGAGGATCGTTTAAATAAGACACCTTTGCAAGATGAAATATAATTAGGAATATGGATGGACGAATTTATAAATGAACCGGACGAAGATACCGAGACAAATTGTATTTCAAATAAAGCTGCAAATAATAGCCAAAATACAAAAACTTTAAATATAAATCAGCAGCGTCCCATCATCGGATCATCTAAGCCTACCGAAGAACAGATTGTATTTTCAATTCGTGCGTTCAACGGAGATTGCGTTTCATTACTTAGGATTGAAAAGGGGGTTTTTTTATCTGATGACTTAATATTTGGGGCCATGAAACAAATGATTTTGAAACATGGGTCGGGTAAAGATTTTTTGTTACCCAGCTGGTTTATATTTAATGGAAAATGTCCAGTTACAGGGCAATATCAATGGCAAGAGAATTTGGATGTTTGTAAAAATCTGGAAATTCCCGTGGAAAGGATACCGTTTGCTAATATCTGGATACCCACATTCTTTAAAGAACATTACTATCTTACCAAGGTCTCTCTTCGTGAAGCCAAAGCCATTTCGTATGATTCTTTGCCTGGATTTGTTCCTCAAACGGATTGGTTAATTCACATGAGCAAGTTCATTCAAAACATAACCAATATCATTATTGCTAAGGTCCTAAGGAAGATACCTTCAAAAGAGTGGAAAGTTGAAAGGCCTCTGTGCAATATCCAGCTATCAAACGACTGTGGACCAATGATAATCAATTTTCTAGACAATCTTCTTCAAGGAAATACAAACATTCAAGAAATTGATCCCAATAGCATGGATGAATACAGAAAGAAAATTGGCATCAAATTATTAATGACTACCGAGCGTGGACCATATTTACTCGCTACCTTTAATAATGATACGAATAACATTGCGTTGCATCTCAGGCAGTCAAAAGTTCAAGGTATATATATTCAATCACAAAACATGGGGATTATTATAGCAAATATTATAAAATTTGATTATATGATGGGTTTTTTGCAGAAAAAAATGTCAAAAAGCTCCAAATGGCTAGCAAGTCTGCGGCTGCTGAAGACAATTCAAACCAACCGATAAGAGACCCAGTCAAATTAACAGGAGGAATAGAAATTGCAATGCATCTCAAGCAAGCAAAAGATCAAGGTATACTATTTGCAATTATAAAGCATTGGGATTTTTATAGTAAATATAATATGATGATAACATGAGATGATAATATGTGATGGCTTTTTTCAGAAGAAAGTATTAAAAAATCCCAACTGGCTACAAAGTCTGCAGCTGATATAGAACATTTGAATCAACTGATACGGAATCCAGCTACATTAACAGGAGGAATGGAAATTATTATGGGACAATTGACTGGAAAGAAATTCATAGGAAATGAAGAAGGCCAAAAGGATTTTTTGAAATTGCAAAGTCAAGCAGGTTAGCATACCAATATTTTATCTGCATTTTAAACAAGTGTAATGTAATTTAATAAGTTTAATTAACACCGTTGGTATTATTAATGCAGCAGGTATAGACAATCCAAACGGTTATTTGGATAGTATTTATGGAGACCTGTCAGGGAAAAAGCAACTAAGCTTAAAACATAAAAAGTATAATCTAAATATGTTTATTAACTTAAATTGTAATATCTAATAACTAATAAGCTTGAATAACTTTATATAATAATTGAAGGATTGACTGTTTCTCGATTATGGACGGAGTTTAAGAAAATTAAGACCATAATTCATGATATCATCGACGGAAATGCTTCCACTGTTCGATCGGAGGTAAATATATTTTATGCCTAACGTTTATGGTTATAAATATAATAAGATTGTTAATCTCAAATTATTCGCTCTTCTAGTTATTTAAATTCGTAAACAAACCAGGGTTCGGTTGCAAGGATGACCCTCGACATGACGACATTGAAAGGACAAAGAACCTCCGTCGCTTGAAAAGTCTTGCTGCTGCAGCACCTTTTGTCAACCGCAATCTTCTGTTGTGTATACTAAAATTTTGGAAATTCTGTCTCACCAACAAAATCCTCAAGAGGTATGAAAAAATTAAATTCCAATCATTTTAGTGTATTCAAAACGTCTTATTGACTATTTTAAAATATAACAGGTGGATTTTACTCGGTGGGTGCTGCTTCCAGAGTCGCTAATAAGGATTTATTCAAACGTGATCAACTTAAGCTATTCAAACGCCGAGAAAGAAATGTTCAACGGAGAATATTACACAGGGCCAATAATTACAACTGAAAATTAAATCCATTTAGTTAAGTATGACACCTATTTTAATCTTTTAAAATCAAAATTTTATCTTTTGTCTTTTAATTTATATTTATTATTAATACGGTAAAGCCATCTTCTAGGTTCTTGAATGAGAAATGCATACTGTGTGCAGCAGCAGATTCAGGAAATAAGTTCTTTTCAAAAACTGTTTTTAATCTTACATGAGCGTATAACACTTTTCTTTCTTTTCACAAGGGTTTCGAGACCAAGAACAATAGCAGTTTCATGTTTTATTAACAATTATTCAGGTCTGATTATTTCTTGTTTTTTAACGCCAGTCTCATTATTCACTTGACTGTCTGTAAGATTATGAAAGGCAAGGATGAAGGATGAAATTTCAAGTTTTCAATTCGTAATTCGTTATTTGTATTAATAATTTAAAAATTATTTTGGAATTGATTAAAATCATCCATTTATAATAATGAAATAAAATATCATTGAAATTCTACAAACATAGATCAACAACCTTCTGGAAGTCTGGGAATATTTAAATCCTAAAAATTCGGACTCCACCATTTAGAAAAAAATGATTTGTGGAAAATGTTTAATTTCCTTAACTGCGAAAAGAACCTGCTCGGTGCTCGAGACGGATGTTCTTTGGCTTTACACTGCAAGTTAGGTTTAGGTTCAAAACCATAGGACTTTTGACAGCGACTTATGGTTAGTCATATATTTTTCATATAATAAAATCTATAACTAGAATTTTTAAAATGTAAATTTTATATAGATGAGTCGAATGATAATGTTTGGATTAAATTCCTTTGGATCGTCATCGCTTGTCAAGCAGTTGCCTTTTATCTACCTTGGGGGTCGTGGAAACTTCATGATGGTGGCAAATTACTGAAAATTACATCTGTGGATTCAGCAAATAATTCCAACGTAATCGATAACAAACTTTCAACTGCCTTAAACTATGAATTGAATTTCAATCATTGTTTCTCTTTTTATACATTTGTCATGCTGGAACTGCTGTCCGTCGTAATTTTAATTGTGAATTGGCTAATATTTTACTATTTTGTTTGTAATTTCGCGATATATGGACCATTTTGGCAAGAACAAGACCCATTTCCATTATCATTTCAGTGCATTTTAAACGCAAAGAAAAACCAGTCCGTTCAATGCCTTTTAACCATTAATTACTCTTTCAAAATTGTAACATCTCTTATTTGGATTATCTTGATGGCGATAGCCATATCCTGTGTCATGATGATTGGATATCGATTTTTGACTATTCTTTCCACACGGTTTCGCGTATTTACTCTGCGAAAAAAACTGTCTAAAACTTTTGTGATTAACAATATAAGTATTGAGCTCTGGTTCATATTTACAAGAATATCGTCTTATCTTTCTCCGGTGGAGTTTAATAGTCTTATGTTAATGTATATTGAGTCTCTTGACCCTTACGGTCTCTTGGAATCTTTTGGAAGCGAGATATGATCCCTAACTCCTATTTTTTCATGTCCTTAACCTTAAATAAAGTTGTCTTGGAAATAAAAATAAACATACAAAAAGTTTTGACAAACGAAAACAATTTTTATTCGACCTTTGACCTCCATTTTTAATAAGTTCAACTAGCTCATCCAAATAACTCGATTGGTAATTCTCTTCATAGTAGTTCACCGTTTCTAACTCTGGTTCTGCATTTATTTCTATTTCAGGCACTTGAGCAGTTTCTTCGATTACAACTGGCTGTTCTGGTTCTATTTCTGATTGCAATGTCTCTGGCTCTGTAAATTAGAAAATTTTAAAACTTAAATGTTTTTTAACGGACAGACATGAAAACATTTTACTGTCGTACCTTGCTCAACTGATTCGTAACTTGCTTGCTTTATTTCGTCATGACCTTGACCTTCGTCATGTCCCCCGTGACCTTCATCCTCATGACCTTCATGCTCTTCATCATCTTCCTCATGTTCTTCCTTTCCATTAACCTCTAGCTCCCCATGCTCCTCAATTTTCTCATGATTGAAAATATTACTAAACTGAAAAAAATTCGTTAACTTCTCGACATAGCTCAGATTGTCTTCTATTTCTGTTTCTATTTCGTGACCCCCATGGTAACCCCCATGCAATTCCTCGTGACCTTCCTCGTGACATTCATCCCAATTATTCAGCATTGCCTCATTAGCGATATAACTATTATCATCGATAAGCACCAGAGTAGCTAACCCCCCGAGTATGAGCAACAACAAGAAAATATTATCTTATAAAGCGTGAAAGTCGGCTCGTCTTATTCAAGGTCGGAGTGACCGTGACCTCCGTGACCCTGACCTTCGCTATATTCTTCAGGCTGGAGGTGGAGCCTGCAAGTTTAAAACAACGTTTACAGTAGGACATAGGGACTAAAAGGCTAAGGTTAAGGCCCGAGATGATAACTAGACTTCTTTAATAATGTACATGAGGCATGAGGCCCATTTTCAGCCCTTCTGATTTCACTCATGTAGATTTCTCATGTTACATCTCCAGCTTATGTAAGCACTTGGACCGCTTTAAGAAAAAAACCAATGTTAAATCAAATACAAAATTAACATTACGTTTGCTTATGGGGATAATATACATTGGATAACTATCAGCCATAAATCGTTTGGGCCCTTAAAAGCCTAACCAACTAAAAAAATAACGGCCCATGAATTTCTAAATACCATTAACCTCCTTTTGATCATTTCAAATTTTTAGCCCGAGTAATGCAAAGCTTATGGGAATTCTGTCTGTCTGATGGTTTTTCAACCAAAATCAAGCCACTTTTAACGTACACCGAAAAACCACACAACTGATATTTAAAACCTCTAATCTTTCCTTTAAAAATCATCTTCGTCTTCATCATCATGAAAGAAAGTCGAACTTGCAGCCACCTTTGGTTTTTTCCTACCCAAAAAAATGAATTTCAACATTTTCGAACAAAAAAAAAGTTTAAATAAAAAAAACCTTTCGCCTGGCCTTTAGAATGCTTCCCCCCAGCTTTGACCGACCTTGACCAGAGAGGCAAAGTTACCGGTGAAAATGGAAATTAACCGGATTAACTTTGCACTTGAAATGAAACCCCGTAAAAATAGGTACGGTTATCGTCTGCAACAACAAAAATTGTGGATTTTTTCCCATTTAAATTCAAGATATATTATAGACAACAACATTAATAACAAGTAATTTATTAGTCTAACCTTCTTGAAATCTACAGATGACAGACTTAATGACGACCTCAAAATCTTTTTAAAAATTAAAGTGGAATTAAAGTTTTAGTTTATAAAAAATAAAATTTTTCCAAAAACACTTTTTAAGTATTATACAGCTGAATCACGTGCACTGCTGTAAATCGTTTACTATTTAGTTTCATTTCATCACTGACTATAGCTCGCTATAACTTTGCCATTTTTTATTTACATCTTACAAGGTTTATAACCCTAAGCCACTATGCTCGATAAATCAAGTCAGTTTTGAAGTTTCAAAACTTCAGTCCGGAACACTGTGATTTATTTAAATGATTGGGAGGTATTTTACTATGGTACCATAGCACGCCAAAATTTTGATATTTTTTATTTGCATCTTACAAGGTTTATAACCCTAAGCCACTATGTTCGATAAGTAGCTTATCTAATGGGCTTTCGAAATCAGTTTTTAGATTTTGCAATTGCAGTCCAGAACAGTGTCAATTATTTAAATGATTGGGAAGTACTTTACTATTGTACTCTAGCACGCCAACATTTTGCAAATTTTTTATTTCTATGTTTCAAAGTTTATAACCCTAAGCCACTATGTTTGATAAGTAGCTTATCTAATGGGCTTTCGAAATCAGTTTTTAGATATCAAGAATTCAGTCCGGAACAGTGTGATTTATTTAAAAGATTGGGAGGTACTTTACTATTGTACTCTAGCACGGCAACATTTTGCCATTTTTTATTTCTATGTTTCAAAGTTTATAACCCTAAGCCACTTTGCTCGATAAGTAGCTTATCTAATAGGCTTTCGAAATCAGTTTTTAGATTTTGCAATTGCAGTCCGGAACAGTTTCAATTATTTGAAAGATCAATAGCTGGTTTGAAATTACTCTATAGCACGCCATAATTTTAACATTTTTTATTTGCGTCTTACAAGGTTTATAACCCTAAATGACTATGCTCGATAAGTTCCTTATCTGAAGGTCTTACAGAATCAGTTTTTAGATTTTAAAAATTCAGTCCGGAACAGTGTGTTTTTTTTGTAGAAAAAAGTTGGAGCTAATTAGTATTATACTGCAACAGGCAAAGTTTTATCATGGAAAATAAGCAAGTTTTAAATTCAGTTTTCTATTTAACTGAATGATCGAATCGTTATTTATTTAGTTGTTTATTTTAATTTTTTTTAGGGTTGGCGTTTTTACTCACCCTCTATCACATTTTTCCCTCAGAAAGTGGGAGGCATTGGGAGGATTTCCCTCAGAGCCGGTGGATTTTAAGAAAAGACAGCAAGAATTTCTTGATGTCTTTTTTAGTTAGTCTACATCGGGTAGCAGTGCATCTATGCGTGCTCGAAAATTTTCGAGACGTCTCGTCTCGTTCGGAACACTGGTGTAGAGTCAGGAGAAGTTTTTTAAATCTTTATACAGTAGAGTAACAATAATGAGAATATAAAAATGACTAGACATCGATGTCACCGATTGTTATGATTTTTAGATATGTTGTTAAGCTCAATTTTTAATCGATGCATATTTTTCGATTTGACTTAATGTACTCCAATGGCGGCAAATCTAAAAATTAAAAGGTCTCATTTTGGGGGTGGTGGTATCGTATAGTTAGAATCATCGTATCATCTCGAGTAATAGCTCAAAATGACCACAAAGGTCATAACTTTAGGGCTTTTTTCATTTTTGTTCTAAGAGGTCAAATTATTTTTTAAAAAAATAAAGAAAATGGCGCTCGTTTTTCAAAAAACGTCAAAACGTTAAGTTATATAATTTTGTGTTTGCTTTGCGTTTCAGACGCTGGATCTTTTTTTAGTCGATTAAGACTACCTTGCGAAACAATATTTGTGTTATTCTTAGTAAAAAGGGCCCACATGCCTTTTAAAGTTTGAATATTCCGATATTCCCGCTTTTCCTGAAATGGGCCGTTCGTATAACATTTTGACCAAATGAAAAAAATACCAAAAAACGCAATTGTTTATTTTATGTTTGTAATAAGAAAAAAAGATTAGTCTTTAAATTACGGGATTTTTGTGTTATGATGAACGGTCCCCACCATCGAAATATTTTTATTGAAGGTTATAGTACTATGTGGGCCCTTGTTAGTTGGAATACCACATTTTTCTGTCTGCATTATTTTTAAAAATTCTCCTTTCCCCGTTTTTTGGTCGACGCAAAGCCGATTTTGGTCCGGGATTTCTCCTACTTCTGAATATCCAATTTTTCCGCTTTACAGCTTAATCCAAAGAGGAGGTCAATAGCCTTAGGGCATTTTTTAATTTTTGTCTTAAGCTGAATATAAAAGTATTTTTTGGTTATAAAAAGTTAAAACGTTTTTTGAAAAACGAGCGCCATTTTCTTTCATTCAAAGATTCACTCGGATGAAAAGTCCTTCAGTTGTGAATTATGTGACAAGAAATTCACGAGAACAGATCAACTGATCATACACAAAACTAAACACTTTCAGGATCTTCCATTTAAATGTGAAACGTGTGGTTCTCCCTTTAAAACCAATCTAACCTTAAACAATCTCCAAAAATGCATGCATTCTGAATAAATTCCAACTTTCCAGTGTCAGCAATGTCCAAAAATATTCAAAGCTAAACCTGACCTTATTCGTCATAAATCCAGTCATTCGGAGGAAAGACTATTTTCATGTGAGATTTGTGACAAATCATTCAAGCTTAAACCAGCACTGCGAGAGCACTTGAGAAGCGTTCATTCCGATGATCCTTCATATAACTGCAAAATATGTGGCAAAAGTTTCAACGCTAAAGGTGACTTATCAAAGCACCTAAGGAGCCATACCGGAGAAAAGCCACACAAATGCCAATTCTGCAAATAGTTCACTTCAAATGTGGAACTGAACAATAACATTAAATCTAGACATTCAGTCACCTTTAAGATTTTTAATTTTAAACTTTGTCCCAGCATATATAAACATAAGAATGATCTTTGATATCATTTGATAACTCTGCACAATCTGGGTGACAATCCGGAATCCTGGTTAAGTTGTCAAGTTTGTCAAAAATCGTTTGCAACGAATGCCACCCTGAATTTGCACATTGGGAGTCACATCCTTCATCACAAATGTGTCATTTGTGGAAAAGGATTTCAATCTAATATAGATTTGGAACGACACATTTCTGGAGTCCATACGAAAAAATGAACAAATCCAAAAAACTCGAAAAACGTGGTTGGTCGAAAAATCAAAACCCCGCATGAAAATCATTTCGACAAGCAGTCAAACCTAAATTTTCTCAAACCGTATTTTATGATTTTTCAAACTATTATGAATTCCTATGTGATAAAAACTTATAAATATTTGATAACATATTGATGAAATTCAAATACTGTTACAAAATTGAAAGCATACAATGCTTTACATTATATCAGTTAGTCATTCTCACTTTTTGTTTTAGTTGTAATCACTTAAGAATAGAAATAGCCACACTCTTAGCCCCCACGGGTCAATTTCAAACCTTATGTTCGAAATTATCCAAAGCTTTGTCCTAATACACATTTAAACCTCAGTATAGCCCAAATCAATCAAGTTGTTTTCCTTTATCGTGTCACGGGCAGACAAACAGATATACAAATCTCATGGCCATAAACCGTGCTAGCTAGCATCGTGTTTTCAACCGCAATTTTCACCCAAGTAACTTTATTTCAACAGATTAATTTTTACATATTCGAAAACTAGGTTTTTTTCTTGATTTTTCAGTACAAGCCACATATCTGTGCGCGAGCAACAGTTGAAATGGTCTCCTTGTTAGAGTTAGATATTTTATTTAACAGCAGAATGAAAGCTTCAAGGACTAAAGCCGAAAGGACTGATGTCAAATGATTTGAATTATGAACACATACTGTTTTTGCTGAAAAGTTCGAAGATTCAATGACTTTTTTGGGAAGGAAAAAACAAAAGCTTCATATCCGAAACATATTGATTAATTATGTGATCTTCAAAAAAATTGTTACTAACAACAACATTTTACTGTGCCTATAAACTGTTTCCAATACGATAAAATGTGTAGATTTGGTCAACTTTGCAGCTCTCTACCTCCGCCCTTAATGCATCAGTTTTTTTGTTTTGGGCTGAAAATGCGCGTATTAATGTCAATCACAAAATTGTCAATCTCCAAAAATTATATTTGTCTAAACAGATTTAGTACAGGCCAAAAAATGTTTTAAACACCACATTTTACCCTGTAACTCGCATATTTGATGACCGATCATCGTGGCAGTTGGAGAATTTCATTAAGAGAATGACTATTCCAAAATTTCAGCTCGCTAGCTCAAAAACTGATTGAAATATTCGGTAATACAGGTTACAAAGAGGGAGTGAATGCATACTTATGTGATTTTTTGCCATAGCGTTGCTATAGACCATTTTGGCATCACATAAGAAAAAATAAACAAATGTTACTTTTGCTCAGTAGTTGTTGGAATTCAGGGTCTTTTTTATGCCGTTGATTCTCTTTCAGTACTACACTTTTGAATAAATTATAAGCGATTAAACCATCTTTAGCAAATTGTGGAAGTTTATTTTCTTCAGAATAAACACAATAGTCTAATGCACAGCGTAATTGAGAAACGTCCCCAAAAGCACAAATGTTCAGCCCACCAAAGGGAATGGAATTATCAAACACTTTTTGAAGTGTCTTGTTCAGAAACGCCAAGGCATTTAACCCGACGAGATAACATTCATCAAAAAACAAATAATCAATGTTTTTAAATCCTTTACTCAATCCTGCAGACAACTGCTGCCTTGATTCACATGCCAATGTATAAATTCTTTTCCATCCTTTATTATACAAAATGCAGAATGAAAAGTAATCCCATTTATAGAAAATGCGGAATTTCCCGTGCTACTGATAAATTGAAATTTGCAATTTCTTTTTGTGAGCAGTTTGTCAAGAAGAGATATTAAATAAGATTTCCCAGTGCCTAAAACAAAGTGTAATTAATTTATGGAATAAAACAAATTAAAATAGATTCTACCTGCTTCTCCATTTATCAACAGCAATCGTTGTTGGTGTTTATCTTTTTGATATTTTGTAATATGACTATCCACTAAAGATAACATGTGAGCTTGAGACGATGTTGGAAAATAAACAGAAGATTTATTTACAAGATTGGATCGTCTTTGTCGCTTTACTCTAGATATGAATGATTTAATTTTTTTTAAATCCTGTTCATCAAATTCACTACAATTATCCACCCAATTGTAATTAAAATCAACTACTCTGTTTCCAATATCTTCAGAATTCATTTCAGTCTTGCTTCCCGTAAGAAACTAAACTAATTTATTTAGATGTCAGCTTTTATAAGCAAGTAAATCCACGTGTAATACCAAAGTTCAGTTTATTTCTGACCAAAGTCTAAATATATTTGGTTCGAAGTTTAGAATTTATAAATGCAAAGTCTAATAGTAAATATAGCTGTGATTTCATAAACATCTAGAACAATCTAAGTAGGTATTTGACACGTTGTGGCAGAATTAACCAGAATATTTACTACGTTATTTTATCATCTTCAAAAGATATAAATTCAGCTTCATAGCAAATATTTTACTAACATTACATCAAGTCTTTAAAGAAACACTTCATACATTTCAAAAATCAAAACTAATTATTACAATCATGATGGATTTTAAGCAATCAGAACGTCTACCGACCGATCCGCCAGATATTTTCTGGCGAAATGAAAGGTTTTATCGATCCTTTGACACTTTTCATTTTTCTGAATACTTAAAATTTCATAAATTATTAGCTCGCCATTGAAAATGGAATTCGAGCTTATGAAGTGCCGCTGTCCGTCTGTCTGTCCGTCTGTCTGTC